>JAOUQT010337889.1:0-13024 GCA_025769995.1 Xyliphius kryptos | reverse complement strand
ATCTGAATTTTGCGGAAAAATATTTCAATTTTCAAAATTCAGATTCAAATACTTATGTCAGCTTTTGAGCTCCATAGAAATCCAATCTAAATAAATATTTTCACTAATGTACATAGGAATTTCTTTGACTTGCACCCCCACCCCCAAGTTCTGCATCTACTGTTTGTAATTACAAACAGAAATACTGACTTGTGTTTTTCTCTCATTTGTAAGTTGCTTTGGATAAAAGCATCTGCTAAATGTAAATGCAAACAAACCAAACCAGGCATCGATGTGTTCAGCTGCTGGTCGGTCCTCTGAGGTTTCGGCAGAGTGCGGCGTGAGCATTGGGATAGCTAAATGTGTTTACTGTGTTCCTTCCCGTTCAGGTATAAAGATCCCAGAGAACTGTGTGGCCCAAGTGCGAGAGGAGCTTTCCCGCATGGATAAGGAGGTGAAGAGGAGGAGACAGGAGAAGGAGTTTCAGCGGCAGGCTGAGGATTTTCAGAGGACGTTGGCAGAATATCAGAGTAAAAATTTGAGTTTACTGTACTCACACAGCCTCCCTCTGCCCTACGCTGCACCTTTAGCCACGCCCTCCTTGCTTCCTCAGCCCTATCTGCAGAGCCCAGTGGAGGGGGTCCTGAACCAGACTGTGCACAGGTCCCCTCAAACGGCTCTGTTTACACACTCAGGTGTTTTGCAGGACATGCTCTTAACGCAACAGCAACAGCCTCCGACTCAAACTCAGATTCAGACTCAGACGGGTCTGCGGGACTCCACACCGCAGGATTTGGACTTCCTTATCTCACTGCCAGATCCCTCGGCCTGCCTCTCCATCCCCCCTCACTCACCCTCAGAATCCTTAAGCACCATGATTCCAGCACCTATGAGTATCCGAAATACTGCCATCCAGCCTTCCTCTTCATCTTTTTCACTGTTATCGTCCTCACTCACCACCTCCTCCTCCTCCTGCTCTTCCTCGCGGTCACTTTTTCCCTCTCTTTCAGCCTCCACCCACAATCCCTTTCCTAGTTGTGACGACACTGTCATTAATGCCAAAGAAGTTTTAAGCAACATGTTGCGGGGGGCCACAGACACACGCCCGTCTGTCATCCAGTTCAGACTCCCTGAGTCGGACCACCTGACCTAAACACACTGTGCAATACTGACTCACACACTAGCGCTTCAGTTCCAGAGTCTGAACGTGTTCTCCCGCAGACAGTCTGCATTTGCGTGGATCTATGTGTAACAGGACGGGCTGCAGATCAGTATTTACACCTGTGTGGCAGATCACAGATCAGTGACGATCTTTACTGATCCTTCATCGGTTCGCTACCCTTTGTTCCGATCAGAAACTCACCAGCTGCTCGACTTTACCTGATACATCCCTCAGGTTCCGTAACAGTGCTGCAGGTAAAAGCCTTCTATAAATGATATAAAGTCTATAAAGTCTCAGGAAATCATAAGTTAGACACACGTTCATAAACTCCACTTCTAAAAACTGGATTTAGAGCATTTGCACTTTTAAAAAAAATATTTAAAACTTTGTTGTGGATAATCAAGAAAATAATTAAATAATTGTAAAAACAATAACAAGTGGGCGGCACGGTGACTTAGTGGTTGGCACGTTCGCCTCTCAGTACTGGGGATTCCTGATTTGAATCCAAATCTGGGTGGAGTTTCCATGCTCTCCCCGTGTCTGCGTGGGTTTCCTCTGGGTTCTTCGGTTTCCTCCCACAGTCCAAAAACATGGGTTCAAGGTAAATTGAATTATGTGAGTGTGTGTGCCCAGCCATGGATTGGTGCCCTGTCCTGGGTGTATCTGCCCAGCACCCGAGCCTTTCTCTCCTGGAGGGGCATGGAGAACGCCACCCCGACCCTTGTGGAGAATTAAGCAAAAGATAATGAATGAATGAATGAAGTTATTAATAATAAGTTATTAAAGTTAATCATAACTAACTAAACTAGCAGTAAAGAAACCATTTCATAACCGTCACACAAAAACACAAATCATTTTTATCGGTAATTATTTTTATTTTTTTTAATGAAAGATTTGTTAGTGTTGCTAATAGCGTTATGGGTTGAACCCCAAAATCAAACCAAGATCAAGAACAAGTCATGATGACACTCAGTGACAGATTCTTTCCAGGAGAGGGCAGCAAAACGCAGTAAGTACGGCTGCCAAAAAAAAAAAACGGTTTTGTAAATCTTTAAAATACAAAAATTACTAGAATTTTATTGAGTCTAAACAGTTTTTAAATAAAAATAAAGAAAATAAAATTAAGTTGTAAAACAAAAATGAAACGTCAGTTCGTTTACTTTCCATTTTAAAAATAAGGACTGAGAACAAACAGCTGTTTTTTCTATCTGTTCGGACAAACTAATCTAAAGATATGTAATAAGTTTCTAGTTTCTGTCTTATCGTCATTAAATTGCTCTATGCTGGAGGAAGCGGGACAATAAAGAAGAGCACACACGAGTTTCTGAGCAGAACCAAAGGAACCAGCGCTGACAGTAATGAGTAGGTTAAAGCCATACTGCCCTCCTGTGGTAGATTCGCGCCACATACATATAGAGTGACACTGAAAGCTCCACTAAAGAGAACCAAACCGAACGAAATGCTGCTCTGTGTTTTCTGAAAAAGAGCCGCAGAACAGACTGCTGTTAGAACAGTGCCTTCAGAATCCAGTGAGGAATGTAGTCTTTTAAAGGAGACGTCTGTATCGTGTACATTTATACATGAATCTTTGATCTTTTATTTATTTCTTTATTTATCTGACTGTGTGGTGCTGACTCCTCTCCACCTGAATGTCCTCATACTCTGACGTCATGCAGTCGGTGAAAATCCTTCAGCTCTCAGTCATGTTTAAATGGAGTTCTGGAACCTGTTGATTGACATTTAAGGGTCCAAATAAGTTTTTAAAAAATATGGATCTGGGACCTGGGGTTATAAGGAAAATAAGGAGTGTGTACTTGGTTCCTTTATAGTATTTATATTAAGCCATACTGTTGTTTTGTTCATTAATGATAAAGGGATTCAATCAGAATAACACAAACTCACTTTAAATTGGATTAGATTGGATTAGCATCTCTGTAAAACACAAACTCTGAACCTCTGCACATGAAACCAGTGCTACATCATATCATTATTAAACCCCAGCATTTAAATCCAAACAAAAGGAAACTGGCCGCATTTTTAACTCTTGAGTTCCATTTCAAACTTCCAGCTGCACAAACCACTAAATATTCCGGGTCTCATTGGTGATGTGGGTTTGAGGTGCAGAGGTTCCAACAGAACTTTAATAATGATGGAGCTTTAGAGAAGCTGGATCTCAGGGGTTATCCCAGTCATCTGTCCTCTTTATCTGAATGTCATGAGATTTACATTTCTTGCTCAATGCAATGCGTGCAATATGACGAACACTCTGTGTGTGAGGATGCACAGGATGGTCCTGATCAGGACTTGAGCAGTAGATCAGGAGTTTACAGAACATGTTACTGCCCCTTCAGTAATCAATAATCAGCTAAAAACTCTTCCTTTTGCACTAACCATAGAGGAGATGATTCACTGTGATCTGACTGATCCTGTCCTTTTATTCGATCATGTTAAAACTAATTTATTGCTCTCTGATGAAGATGAAAACATGCTACTGAAACGATGGAGCTGAACAGATTTATCTTTTATTTGACCTTCATTTTTTATTCCGGGTCAGGCATCTGCTCTGGGGATTTATACTTCAGAGTGAAATGTACAGATTGTATAAAATGTGTTTTTTTCTCTTTCATAAAGTTATTTTCTATGTATAAGTAAAAGACTGTACAGGCGAAACTAAAAATAAAAGCTTTCAGACCAACCCATGGAAGATGTTTACAGATGTAAGATCTCATTTCTGTTTAAGGGAGAACCATTATCTCATTATCTCATCTCGGCGTTTTGAGAAAAAAAGTACTGCGTCATCGATAAACAGGGATTTTAAACAGAAAAATAACGAAACTACAAGTTTATAGTGCACACCGGTAATGAATGAGGATAATGAGGCAGGTGTTTTGAAGCCACGCCCCTTGTGATCAGGTGAACTGCAGCTGCGGTGAGGAGGAGCAGACGGTTCGGATCTCAGCTCTGTGTTCAGCGGTTCCTCTGTCAGGTAAACGAAGCTTTATTTGTCGTCAGCTGTCTGGTGATGTCCTGATGATTTTTTTTGGAGATGTTACTTTGATGTTTTGGGTATGTTCTGATGGCACAGTTTAGCTGAGTCTCCTCAGTCTGAGGATCTTTGGTTCGCGGCGCTGCTGTTTCACTTCAATGAATCACTTTATCGTGGTTCTCTTTGAAGTCGACGTTTCTTTTCAGGATACTTAAGTTTTATTGTAATTTTTCTTTTAGTTAAATATTTTAAAGAACATATAACGTTGAAGAGACAGAACAGTAAACAACGCAAAGCATGGTCTTCCGTACAGATTTAACTCCAGTATAAGGGGTTTGTGGGGAACTATCTGCAAATCTCTGAATGAAGGAACATAAAGCAGATGCTTTCAAATGTAACGCCAAAAACGGCAAACTTTTGTGGATAAAACGGCAAAGCGTACAGCATTTGAACACGTCGTCACGGTAATTCGGACAGTTTCGTTTGGTAATAAAGGAAATACAAGATCTTAATCATAAAACACTGGGTTGTCCCCACAGTTCCCTTATTTACTGCTTTAGTTCCAGGAACTACCTTCATTAAATAGGCCTGATGATTATTTTCCCTGATCCGATCAGAACTTCTGTTGATGACGTAATTGGTTCGCTGAACCTGAAGAAACCTAAACTTAATAAAGCAGATGGCTTTAAATAAGAACCCTGGTTTATTTTAAGCATAACGTTTATTAAGCTTTTTGTGTATCTTTCTACCAAAATTATTTAATAAGGTTATGGTGCAGTCAGTGAACCAAGAAAAACAGAACAGAAATTTATACCAAATGTGTAACTGACAGTTTACACTAGGACAGCTTTATGAATTAGGATTTGATCCCACAAATGCTTGTTTTTGAGCGTGGTATTCAGTAAAAATGGTTTACCACGGTTTACCTTTCACTAAAACACCTGAGTTCTTAATCCAGGGGTGTTCACATACTTCTGTATTCAGTAAAGGAGAACCTCTCAGTCCTGTGAGCAGTTTACTGTAGGATGATGAAAATAAAGTAGGAACTATGATAATGGTTCTTATTCTGGATTGAGGTTTATAAATACTGGGGGGGGGGGTGATTTTGTTCAAGGACCCTCTTCCTTCTCAATGTGTAGAGTGATGAATTAAGAGTAGTGTGTTTAAACACACCTGTGTGTGTGTGTGTGTGTGTGTGTGTGTGTGTAAACAGTTGCTGAATCAACCTGTTATTCTGGTTGTTCCACCCTCACTGGTCTGTGCATGATCTTAGTTTCACTGAGGTTCATGCAGGATGGTTCAGCTTAGACTCTCAGTTCCTGATTCTCAGGCTTTAGTTTTTTTTATCCTCAGAATTTGTTACTGTCCTGTTTCTCTAAACATTTAAAGTATTACAGTACTGAATTATTTATTTGTTGCCATGTAAATATCAGGTCCTCATTCAAAGCATAGTTTGTCGAGCAGTCATTCCACTGGGTGTTGTCATGGTTTCGCATTAGCGGCCGGAGAACAGAACACGGCTTCCTATGTCAGAACTTAAACAGAGGGAACCACCCTGCACACGTCATCCGTCCATGACCTGTGGACCTGGGACTGTATTCCATTTTTTATAAAACAAAAAAACCAAATATATAATATAAATAAATCTAAAACAATAAAAACATGGTTCCAAACCCAGCTGTGTTCCTCAATCAGAATCATCATGTTTCAGACCTTCTGCTAATTTAAAATATTCCCCATTTTGAACCTTATGAACTGTACTGATCCTAAATATTTAATAATGTTATAGATTGATAACTGAGTTCACAGGCAAAAGGTCTTTATTCTTTAGTTTATCTGATTTAAGCTAACATGCTAATTGCTAAGGAAGAAAAATCTGCTGATCTTCAAACTATGCAGCAGGTTCCAGAGCTTTTTGGAATGCAGTGGTGAATGCTCTTATAAAGTCATATTAATGATTAACCTCTCTGGTAATGATTCTCTCTGTAACCCAGGCAGCGTGTGTGTTCAGTGGGTTTTGGCTGGACCCCCCATTCCAAAAACACACACCTGATTATTGAGTCAACCTTCAGTATGACAGCCTTCAGTGTTCTGAAAGGGCTTTCCACAAGATTTTCCAGTTCAGCGTTGTACCTTAGTTCTGCCCTGATGTTTAATCTTGTCTTCGACGTTATTGTGTTTGTGGTCGCAGTGCTGCTGCATCAGAGAAATGCCTTAAATTTAAAATGAAGATTTACTGAAGGCACACTTAATTTTAAACATAGACTTTAAACACTGTCCATTCTTTGTGTGTGTGAATATATACCATAGTTTCCAAACCTGTGTTTATTTGGAGTTTGTCCATTTAAAAAATTCAGCCTGGTTGCCAGATGGTGCATTTGCATGTTGCGGTGACATTACAGAGGCTTTTGTTGACCCTTAAGGCTGTCTCACTTAATAAGCCATGACATTAATACAGGAGATGCCTGCCCCACCTTAACGACCTCCACCAGTGGTACTGTCCCCTGGGAATAGGGAATGCTTGTGGGTGGAGCATTCCAAGGAGATCAGGTGCAGTCTACTCAAGGTGTTTTTATGGACTAACCCTTTGAGATCAGCTTTACTTTCCACTGAGTTACTGGAAACCTGCACACAGTTAGTTCTGTTATATTCAGCAGATTGGATGTGAAATTAAGAAGATGGAGGTGAGGTTTAAAGAGCCGGTGAGTGCACAAAGGAACACTCCTTGTATATTAAAGCATGTAAGATGAGAACGGTGGAGTCTGTGTGAAGCGGTTTGGACATTAGAAGGTATTTTGGAGAGAATACTCCTTTGTTATGTGGCTTCTGTTGAAGCAGAATTCTCTAAACTTCACCTCTGACTGAATTCATTGTTTCCATATGGAGTTAACGGGCTCTATTTGTTTCTGTATAGTATGTTCCTGTAGGATGTAGCACATGAGTTACCAATGTGGGTCCCTGAGCAAGACCCTTAACCCCTAATTGCTCCAGGGTCCTGTATCAATCCTGTGTTCTGACCCCAATCAAGTTGGGATATTTGTAAGTCGCTTTGGATATAAAAGCGTCTGCTAAATAACTAAATGTAAATGTATGAGCATGCTCTTGAACATTGTCAGGATTATCATCTGTTTGCACGCTGCTGTTTAAAATGTACATGATCGTGATGCTAGAAACCTGCTGCAATTTTCCCTCTCAGGGATTGATAAAGTATTATAATTCTCTGATTCTAACACATGCTGCATGAGCAGGATGACTGGATCCTGTGCCTGAAAAAAATAATAGAAGTAAAATTATACTGACTTATGTTAATTGCGTTCACCACCTTTGGAATTTTGGAACCCAGTCCGGTCAGTGAGACAAACGAGCGGGTGAGGAAAAGTACAGTAATTTGGTTAAATGTTGCATGAAAACAGTGTTGGTGGTTGTGTGAATGTAAATGAAGATGAAATTATTTTCTGATGATTGATCTAAACCTGAAGCTGTAAGATGATTTCTGCTGCTATGTGATTGGCTGATTAGATAATCATATGATTAAGTAAGTGGGCTTGTTCCTGAATTTTAATTACTTTCTGGTTTCATGATCTGATAGTGAGAGCTCTGAATTTTCAGTGTTTCTCTATGTTTTCTGAGAGTGTTGAGCTTTGCATGTCTCTCTGAACCACCGCTGGAAACACAACGCTGTTACTCTAAAGATCAGACATGCAAAGCTCTGTCATCGATGTCACAAACATTTGCATCCATCATCTTTTTCTGAGCTCTCCAGATGGACTTTCTTAAACATGGCATGTGTTCAGAATACTGCATGATGAGGGAAAGAATGAATCCTGATTCTCTAAACAATGAAAATGAACTCTGCATTGATGTCATTCAGCAGATGCTTTTATCCAAAGCGAACTACAAATGTCAGAAGTTAAGGAAAAACCAGCTACACATGTGAACAAAATTGAAGGTACCCCTTAGTTAATGAAAGAAAAACCCACAATGGTTACAAAAATAACCTAGATCTAAGTAACAATGAACAAAAATGCTATTACGTTGAACAAATCAGTCAGACATTTGCTTTTCAACCATGCGTCAACAAAATTATTTTAAAAAAGAAACACCTTAAACAGGCCTGTACAGAAATGATGGTACCTTTTTATTTTAATAATTTGTTGTGCAACCAGTCACTTTTGAGGCAATCACTGCAATTAAATGATTCCTGTAACTGGCAATGAGACTTCTGCCTCTCTGAGCAGGTATTTTGGCCCACTTAGATTTATAGGGTACCTTTTTCCAGATGGCATGTTTTAACGCCTTCCAAAGTTGCTTAATATGATTTAGGTCAGAGGCCAGTTCAGAGTGGTCAATGTTTTTCTTTTAGCCGTTCTTGGTGTGTTATTAGCTGTGTGTTTTGGGTCATTATCCTGTTGCAAAGCCCATAACCTGCGACTGGGACCAAGCTTTCTGACACTGGGCAGCACATTTCTCTCAAGAATCCCTTGATAGTGTCGGGATTTCATTGCACCCTGCCCACATTCGAGACACCCAGCCAGATGTAAACATTGAGCTGATGTGCCTTGACAATGTCGAGAGGACATTTTCTCGGAGGCTTTGTGGCTTGTCAACATGTAGTTTTGTAAATTCCTTTTGGCTTTTTTATGTTCTGTTTTCAACATTGGAATCCTCCTCTGTCGTCTCCCACGACCTCCACTTTGGCTCAAATAATGAAGAATGGTGTGATCTGACACTGGTTTTTCTTTAGTTTGCTGTGAATGATTTTTCATCAATTTTTCTACTGTGACCATGTCCTGGGAGGATCTTAAATCTCTGAATAATATGTGCAATTGTAGTCACAGGAACATCAAGCTGCTTGGAAATGCTCTTATAACCCTTTACCTTTAACATGCTCGTCTATTATTTTCTTTCTAATCGCTTAAGACAACTCTTTCCTTCGCTACTTCTGGTCCATGTTGAATGTAGTACACACCATGACACCAAACAGCACAGTAATTACCTGTAGCCTGTTATATAGGCCCACTGAATGATTACAAGATTCTAGACTCATGTTATGCTAATTATTGGACACACCTGATTAAACATTTGTCCCTTTGGTCACATTATTTTCAGCAGTACTATTATTTCTGTCCAGGCCTGTTTAATGAGTTTATTTATTTATTTTTAATTTATTCTGTTAAAGCATGGTTGAAAAGCAATGTTTGACTTTTATTTATTCATTTTCATAGCCTTTTTTATTCAATTAAGTTTGCCTGGGATGCTTTAAGTTATGTGACCATGATTTCATTTTTCTTTTCTTAACCAAGGGGTACCAACAATTTTGTCCACTTGTGTAGTATCCTGAAACTTGAGCGTTACCTGATCTGTTCCGATTTTTTATTTCTTTTTTTAAAGCATGTGTTTGGGGAAGAGATGTGTTTTGAGAAGTTTCTTACAAATTCTGAGTGACTTAGCCTTACAGACAGTGTTGAAAAGCTCGTTCCACCATTTAGCAGTGGTGAATGAAATTAGCGTTAGAATTGGTGCCACGGTGAGTTGAAATCACTCATCAATAGAGCACAGTGAATGATTTGGCATGTATTATGGAAAGATGAATTGAAAAATGTATCCAATTTGGAGTGACAGGATTAGAGAACATGCCAAATGTTTAGTAATTTTAACATAAGCTTACTTTAATCAGTAGTTATATGGTTAAGTAGTTAAGATGGTTTAATGCCCTATGTGCAACATCAGTATTAATAAAACCAATAGTTCATTTAGTTTAAATGTTTGATGTATATTTTAGCTATTCATCACAGGAGTGATTTAAGAGACCATCTTGTGTATCGTTGTAGTTTTATTAATTCTGAGACCCTTGTATAAGTTCCACTGTGGTCACATTTTATGTTTGTGGTTCTACTGAGTTAACTCCTTTTTAAATAGTTTGGTTTTAAAGTTTTGAGAAACCAATCTCTCTAAGGAATATTTATTTAAACTTTTAAATAATTATAATTTTAACAACCTCTGTCTAATTTCTCAAAGAATTCAACCGTCAATCAAATTTAGATTTACAGCAGAATCTAATAAATTAATTTATTTGGAGTCATTTATCAAATGATCTGTTCACGTTCATCTGAATAAATATACAGGAAGAAATGAATGAAGGAAAGCGAATTGTACCAAAATGTCTCACTATACCCAAATATAAAAGTTAATCAACAGAAAATACAAAATGTACATACAAGTTACAAATATTGTTTGTATGAAATCAAATGATCTGAATTCTTTCCTGTCAGAATAACTTTTTTTTTAGATCTGGGACATGTGGGTTCCATTCCTTTGATTAATATATTACCTGATGTGTTGTGATGTCTGTGATTTAGGTACTGACTCACTTCTGAACCATTCAGAGAGTTTGGATCAGATCAGTATCACCTGGTGACAGAAACTCTGATGTTGAGCTGAGTCAATATAAATACTGTGACATTAAGTTACCATGTGACTGGGGTGGGTGGTGGGTTTTATTCAGGTTTCAATAAAAGAGTAAATCTGATCTGTAATAACTGTACATGTTTCAGAAAACCAGACCTCAAAGCATCAGTAGAACTGTGCAGGTTGTAGGAAATCTTACTGTTAATAAGAAAATGTCTATTGTTTTAAATTAACACACTGCTTGTTATTTAACAATGTGCTTCACACCCAAATGAAACTTTGAATCACTTTAAGGTTTTGTGATTTTTTTTATTTTTATTTTTTTTTTAAAAACATGATTACCTTCAGCCTTTTGGAATCAGATGGTTGGAACACTGTGACATTGCTGTTCTTCAGGACATTAATAATGTTGGAACATACTTTTGAGTGAATTATAATGGAAACCTGACTGGTCAATACAAACATCTGAAAGGTGCAGGTTATTGATTACATGCGTTTTCATGATTAATCTAAACACTGTGATATGACCTACATACTCGCAATAATCTTATCCACTGCTCCAGTTTCAATAAAATTTTAATATATTTTAACATAGGGTGGCACAGTGGCTTAGTGGTTAGCACATTCGCCTCTCGACACTGGGGATTTCCAGTTCAAATCCCAATCTGGGTGGAGTTTCCATGTTCTTCCCATGTCCCTGTAGCGTTCCTCTGGGTTCTCTGGTTTCCTCCCACATTACAAAAGCATGGATTCACGGTAAAATGCTCTAATGCTCCAAATTGCCCCGTGTATGTGTGACTGTGAGAGTGAGTGCCCAGCAATAGCTTGATGATTGTACGTCTTGGGTGCTGGGCATGGGGAACCTCACTGTGACCCTAGTACAGGATTAAGCGGAAGATAATGGATTAATTAATATTTTAATAGAAACATGAACCTTCCAAAGTTGTTGTTCAACACTTTTATACAGATGTTTGGATGAAGCTGCTTCTTTTTCACTTACAAACATTTAAATTCTTTGGAGTAATGTAATTTAAAAATAAAAAAAAATCCATGCTTCTGTTCCAAACACAATATGTAAAATTCAGTACATAACTAGTTCATGTGCTTTAAGATGTGCCTCACTTTATAGAAACTTTATACAGACAGATTTTTACTCAGAAACATCATTTAAACATTGACCTTATGCAGTGGTTCTGTGTGAAATGCAGAGGTTGTAGAAAACTGTGTTTGTGAAGTGTGATGCGACGTCTGTAGTGGCCTGTTTACATCGTTGTGCTCAGAGTTTTCACTTTCTAATGTGTTGATGGTGTAAAGGAGTGACTCTGTCACTGTCTCTAGTTTCACTCGTCTCAGTTCAAGTGCGGGACTCTGTTTCGAAGCGGTTTGGTATGCAGACCATGAGAAGAATTTCAGATAGGGCCTGGCATTGAATCTTGTATCGAGGGAGGGATCGGGTAGCAAGCTCCACCCACTTTACCTGTGTGCCAGGAATGTGGAGAGCAGGTGAGAGCATGCTCAGGCTGAGTCACTCTTCCTCTTGTACAGGGAGTGGGAGGAAACCAGAGGCCTGTGAACAACAGGCTCGACTCAGTTTCTGTGGTGTTTGGTCTTATGGAACAGCTTTGAGTTTTTGAACAGTTTAAATTTTTTTTTTTTTTTTTTTTGAAAGAATTTGCTTTTTGTGTTGCCTTTCAGACAGCAGGCATGGAGGAAATGACCATTTGGGAACAACACACTGTGACGTTAAACAAGGTGAGTGGTCTGTTCAGTGTGTACTGTGTGTGAAGTCCAGATCTTAATCCTCAAGCAAATCCATCAGAACCGGGGGAAATTTACTGTGATGATTGTGTAGGCATGTGTGGGTTTCTTTAACCGAGGTGTACCAAAGACGTATAGTGTGTGTGTGTGTGTGTGTGTTTTAGCCATCACCCGGACACGCCCAGGCTCTATTCTGGAGTCATGTGACTCGTTTCGTCTTTGAAGGAACTGGCTGATCTGATTTCCTTTTATCACGTCTCATTCTACTCCCACCCACTTTATCTTTCATTCAGGATCCCAAGTATGGTTTCGGTTTTGCTCTGTCGGGAGGCAGGGATAAGCCAAGTCCAAGCAACGGAGACCCGGCTGTGATCGTCTCTGATGTTGTTCCAGGTGGTCCAGCGATGGGGAGACTTCAGTGAGTCTCTTTATAGATAAGCTTTTCTCCCACACTCCTGTAATGTACATGTAAAATAAAAGTTCAGACCACAAAGTGCTCCAATTCATTTATTTATGAACAGTATTTCCACATTTCACAATCAGACCAGCTGATCTCGCTCCTCTAAAGTCCCTATCAGGATCTACAGTGGTAGCTCAGTGGTTCGGGTGTTGGACTATCAATCAGAAGGTTGGTGGTTCAAACCTCAGGTCCACTGAAGTTACAAATGTGGGTCCTTGAGCAAGACCCTTAACCCTCATTGCTCCAGGGTCCTGTTTCAACCCTGTGTTCT
>JAOUQT010337878.1:0-13024 GCA_025769995.1 Xyliphius kryptos | reverse complement strand
TTCCACTATCTACTACATAAAGATTTTCAAGTGAAATATTTTATTCATTGAGATCCAGTATGTGTTATTTTTGTGTTCCCTTAATTTTTTTGAGCAGTGTATTATGCTTTGCATTTATCATCCCAGTTGAGAGTAAAATGTAAAGTGACACAGACCAAAGCTTATACACACATTATACACAAAAGGCAGCGTTTTCCTTTCAAAAGAGTCAGCACATGCATACAGCACTTAAAAAGCCATGCAACAATCATGTTTACTTAAAAGACAACCTAAATGCTTAAGTATTCTTGTGCACTCACAGATTCAATTTGGTTTTATCGAACATGCATCTTTATTGGCTCATTGTACATGTGGTTTATAATTGGCACTTAATGTGTATGGTTTGGAAAATGTGTAGTATTGGTTTGTGCTGATAATTAGGAATAATGACTGAAGTGTATTTAAATCTGCCTGTTCATATTTGCTGTGTACTATTGTTCTGTACTCTGGGTTTCAGCTGGAACACAGCATAGGCCCTGGCTAATGTTTATGTTTTTCGTGGAAAGTGGTTCATGGTCCAAATCTTTGGCTTGATCGGGATGCTCTTGTGTATTTTTGTCTTCTGAGCATCTAGGTGGAGAACAGGGAATGACACATATCCTTAATGACCCACAAAATTCCCTGAGTTCTTGCGCTGGACTGGAAGAAAACAGTTGCCTACAAGGATGACAGAACTGGTAGAAGAGGAGCATGAAGAACACCGCGAGAAGATAGCTGAGCAGCAGAAGCATCTCCAGCGCTGGTGCATGTACTTTCTGATAAAAATCGGTTCGGTGGGTGAACCAGAGAGAGAGAAGGATGATATTCTCAATAAAACGTATAAAGTAGTAAGCAGCCGTTCGCCTCCAGCTGTGGCTTTTGTCGATTAGGTCAGGGTCATCAAGCTTGAGCTGTACAGCTGACCAACAAAAGACGTTGATGCCGGCGTACAGGAAGGTGAGCATAGCAAGTGCGGTAGCAGTGCCCACTCGAGTCAATGTCTTCTCAATGATCTCTGGAAACGGAGAGCCACTGCGCCAGAATGCCACCCATGGCTGCAGGAAAAAAGCTATGAAGTTGAGCATAACTACAGGCAGTAGCCATTCCTTCAACACAGTTCCGAAGAGCACAAGAACAGTGACCCGCGTGGCTATTTCAAAGCCTTGCCACAGAAGCATGCACACATATGCTGCCGGGCGTATGGACACGGCATAGTCATCATAGCGAATCTTGATAGCCAGGATGTTGCAGCGCAGTGCACCATACACAATAGAGAGGAGAGAGATGACCATCAGTGTAACTTCAAAAAAGAAAAAAAGAGAGGTGGGTGTTATTTTTCTGGTATCCACACTTAGTTGTTGTTCAATATTTTCTTATTAAAAGAATTTATTTGTAAAATTCCACAAAATAACATTATTTCATTTACATATTTTAAAATAAAACTACCCATAATACATTTGCCTGAAAAGCTGTTAATTTACTGTACGAAACTATGCAATAAATACTAGTCTTCAGTGCAACTATTGCCAGGTTTCTGTTGAATGATTCAATGTATTGTGAAATATAAACAGGACTTTGCTTATTTATAGACAAAAGGAAACCACTTCTAATAACACAAGTTTAACCACTTGGAACAGGCCCTTATTTGTACAGTTATATCCCTCGAAACCAAATGTGTGTTCTTGAGATAAAGCTCGAGGAAACCGATAGCTGTGACAGAAGTGTAAAAGGTCATGTGAGAAAGACAGTAGCATGGAAGCTAGGTCTTATATATATATATATAAATGAGGAAAATAAGTATTTGAACGCCCTGCAACTTTGCATGTTCTCCCTCTGAGCCTTGGTCCTCCCAAGGTTTCTTCCTAGAAATAACATCATAACAGGAAGTTTTTTCCTGCCACTGTCGCTTCGGCTTGCTCTTTGGGGGGGTTGGGCTTTGGACTCTGTAAAGCTGCTTTGTGACAACACACTGTTGTAAAAAGCGTTATATAAATAAATTACTTGAACTAGAAATCATGGAGGGGTCTGAAATTTTCATCTTAGGTGCATGTCCACTGTGAGACATAATCTAAAAAAAAACTGGAAATAACAATGTATGATTTCTTTTAGTAATTTGAGTGTAACTGCTACAAATAATTATTAAAACACCTGCCAATCAGCAAAACTTCTGTCCTCAAACGCCTCTAAAAACTTCACCTTCACTCCACTTATTATTCTAAATTAGAAGCACCTGTTTGAGGTCGTTAGCTGCATAACTTAGCTACGAAGAAAGATGACGACCATGCCAAAAACACCATTCCTACTGTGAAGCATGGGGGTGTAAGCATGATGCTTTAGGGCGTTTTAATACACACGGGACAGGACGACTGCACTGTATTAAGGAGAGGATGGGTATGGGTCGTGGCTGGGTCTTCCAACTTGACAATGACCCAAAGCACACAGAGAGAATAACCAAGTAGTGGCTCCATAAGAAGCATATCAAGGTTCTGGAGTGGCCTAGCCAGTCTCCGGACCTAAACCCTATAGAAAATCTTAAGAAGGAGCTCAAAGTCTGTGTTTCTCAGCGACAGCCAGCGACAGCCCAGAAACCTGGCTGATTTGAAGATCTGTGTGGGGGGATGCAAGGTGTTCAAATACTTATTTTCCTCACTGTTTATATATTACAATTACAATTAGTTACTACTGACAAGTAAGATAGTGCCATCCAATTACAATGTACTCCCAATGTTTTCGAACGTCACTTAAAAATGTTCCACATTATATAATTATAAATAATAGAATGAATAATTGCCTAGACTCGTAAGCTATACCCATTTTAATAAACTTTAACAAAGATCCCTAATTTAGGGAGAAATAACACAATTAAATTCTCTAGAAGAATCATTTAAATTTTAGAATAAATTATATGTTTACAATCTATGTTGGATTTTAGAATCATTTATAAAAAAGTACAAATCATCATTGTAGTAAAACAACCATTTTGAGATGCAATGATTACATTTTAATTGTTATCAAAATTATGATTAGTCTTTGATCACAGTCATGTTAATTAGTAAATAAAATGCTGACCACATTTTATAATAGCACATTATAAAATTTTGTGTGAAATGTATGTGAAAACCTGTATAAAATGTGTTGAACTGTTTGGAAGTAGATGTTCTTACAAATGTGTTTTAGACTTTCAAATGTTACATTTGGATTATAAATAATAAATGACTGGGAATGCTGTCGGGTAAACAACCCTTTAAAGTAATTGTCAGTTAAAGCCTCAAGGTAACCAGGATGAACAAATATTTAGCTTTGTGATATACTTAATTTTGTTGTAGCTTTAATTCCTCTTGTCACAGCATCTTTCATTCTCAAATGTTACAAGGATCTAATTCCCACCATGTATATTAAACCAACTCATTTCATTTTCTTTTCTACATGTTTAATTGTTTTTTGCTCTCTGTGTAACTGCAGATCCAGTTGTTTCCAGATCATCCTGCAATTGACTGCTGGATTTTACAATCTAGTACTTTGGTAACAGACTTCTTTACAATTCTGAAAGACTACAAGACTAAAACTGAAACTTTAAAATAAGCCATGTGAGTACATCAATTTGAATGTATTCTCAGACTCCTCAAACTTATCCTATCTCATAGTGTGTGTTTGTGTGTTTGCATAGGGGTAAAATGAGGGCATAATAGATTCCTGAAGCTAGTTCCAGTACTTTCACCTTCTAAAGGTGGCTGTAAGCACTGATCCTCACCTCTCCCGACTGAAACACTGCTCCTCTGCACACAAATGTAAAGCTGCAACGTGAGTTGAGGTGCAGAGCCCAGAAAGGCCTGGATCACAGAAGTTCGGGCAAATGCTGCTCGATGAGTAACAAGCTTGCCCTCTGCATGCCCCAGTTCAAGCTCCACCTCCTCAAACTGGCCACTCCGTGTCATCTGCTTCTTCCTTGTGATGGTGACATATGGCTCCTCCACCTTTCCTGAATGCCCATAGATGCAAAAGGCATCTACGCACCTGAACAAACAGCATGAATTAGAGGTTTGAAAGTGTAAATGAACTTTTTACAGTAAGGACCCAATTCAAATTATTGTACTTACTACTTTTAGTTTGAACATAAAAATATATTAAATACATAGATACACTTGACTGTTTTACTTTTACACAAGTTTGCTACTGTTAATCGGGCAAAAGTAAAGGCATAGAACATTTGGAAACACATATCTCATTAAACAGTTTAAATAACAAGTGATATGGTAAAGAGTAAATTTCATGTAAACCCTAACAAGATTTTTAATTAAATAATATCTGTATTAAAAATATTTTTTTTATTTATATATATATATTTATTTTGAACAACTAAAATTTCTACAATGTTTCTTTTTTACAAGTATATTTGTGAAAAGAAAGATGCAGACAATAAAAGCTAATGAAAGACAAACGAAACCCACAAAAAAAAATGTGGGAAATGCACGAAAAACGCACAATACACAAGCCAAATATGAAAAACAAACCAAAAACTTGGAAAACGAATGCAAAAATAATTTTAATCATTAAGGATTTATATAGGTTTACTATATAATATTTGTTTATTTATGAGCAATACATCAAAATTGTAGTTTTAATATACCTCCACCTGGAATTAGACAAAATTACGTAAATAGCTGCGCATACATTGTGATCACAACATTACGATTTTGTGTTTATTAGATGGTGCTCTATTGCTTTCACATATACTTATGTAAAGTACATAATGGAAAATGTTTCCATACTGTTAACTGTATGTGTTAGGTGTAAGTTTGTGGTCCAAACTAGTTACATTTAATCTTGTTACATTTAGTATTGATTCAAAAACAGCATCCACAGCAGTTCCCCCTGAGTAATATTGATCTTTCCATTTGGAAAACAGGAAATGCCTAAATAAAAGCCAGTTTTAATTCCAACAATACAACTGTATCTGCCTGTATTTATTTTTCTCAAATTCAGATTTTTTTTTTTTTTTTGCTTGGACGAATTACATTCACTGACATTTCTATCAACTCTGCGTCCAAAGACACAATCTTTTTGTAGTTTTGCACATGGTAATGTCATTTAAGAATTTGAGGTCAAGAGTCACTCAAAGTTTTGAACTTAACTTCCTGTTTTGTATTAAGATCACAGATAAACACTGTTACAATCCTCATCCTCATAAAAGCACTTTCAGTAGACAAATCAAAACAGCAAATAAAACATTCATTATAATAAATATCTTAAAGGAGGTTTGTATTAAACTTTAAATATATACTATGGCTCTAATTAAATCAATCTATTAATGATTAATGCTAAGCATTTTAAAATCAGCATGGTTTTTCACTAATGCTGTCTGAGGAACCTGCATATTATATTAGCCTTGATGAACAAAATCACTGAAAATGTACAATTCTGCAACTATAACATAAAAAAGAAATGAAAATATGAATTATTCATTAGTAACACTGAAACATTAAAGTTCGTAAAATATTGTCATGAAAGATATTAATAAGTGAACTTAATATAACTTATCTATTATTGATCTGACATAATGGGCGGTACAGTGGCTTGGTGGTTAGCACTAATGATGAATAATAAATTATAACTGATGATTGATCTGACATATTTGGTTTCCAATAGACTGAACACTTGATTATATACTTACTTAATCTGTATTGTTATTTTTGACAAGAAAAACACTTCAAGGGTGACTGATCCTATATGCTAACCCTATACATCTAGTTGATATACTTGCAAGCTGTTTTCAATTAAAACATCTGCAAAGTGACCCAATGAAATATTACCTATTTCAGTGTAAAATAATATTTTAATAGTATGTTATTATGGCATTTGAATTTGATAAGTTCTCATTACAGCTCTCTTTACAGGCATAAAGTAAAGTTCTGTCATTAATGACCTCTTTAAAAAAGACTGCATACATAGTAGTACATAATGCCTTATAAAAGTTAACAAATGCTCTTTACAGGCTTTATGTAAAGTGTATTCATCTTGTTTTAAGTCAGACAAAGAATCAAAAGTTTATATATGTTCAGATCATAATGTTATGTCACTTTATGTTATAAAGCCTTATGTCAGAGTTTTTATATGGTGTTAGGGTTCTGATTAGGGTAAATCACATATTTACAAATGCAGTTTACTGAAATATATATGTCTGACTATATGAAAGATTTAGAGTATGGCTGTAGGATGTAGATAGTAAGACGTGTACAGTAAAAGTGCTTTGCTCTGTGAGCGTTCTGATCGTACAACCGGCGAAAACCTAACGTACATCTTTAGGGTTAAGTGAAACTAAACTAATGACAAAAAGTGTAAAAACAGTTAATCATTCAAGTTAATCTTCTTCTTTTCTGCATTTTACCCTTTATTTTTCAGACTTGGCCAAGTGTTTACGCCGAATGCCCTTCCTGACAAAACCCTCACCCTCTTATGCCGTAATGGATTAAAATCCTGCCAGTGGCCGCAATCTTCCCTGCTCAAGAATGTGCGGGCCCATCTGAGAGAGATCAGCAGAAGGTACTGTGGTCAGATAAAAAAAAATTGAGCTCTTTGAAATTAACTCAACTCGCTATGTTTTGAGGAAGAAAAACCCAAAGAACACCACCCCCACTGTCAAGCATGGAGGTGAAAACATTATGTTTTGGGGATGTTTCTCTGGCACTGCTTCACCACATCAATGGGAGAATGGATGGAGCCATGTGCCATAAAATCCTGAGTGACAACCTCCTTCTTTTCGCCCCCATTAAAAAGAAGCACATTTAGGTCAGGGAGTCTCAAGACGTCAATCCCATAAAAAAATTATGTAGGGAGCTGAAATTGAATGTATATATACAGTCTCTGACAAAGTCTTGTCATAAGGATAAGGATATAGTGACTTAAACAAAGTCAAAAGTCTTGTGAAGTCTTTAAACCATTCAAGCAATCACAGATTAGAGCAACATCTGGAACAATTCCAAGTGCGTGAAAAAAGAGCCCCAGCACACCAGACGTTTATCTGATCGTAAAGTCCTTGAAGACCAAGTCTGCCGCTGAGGTAACAAACATCTAGTGGAGAGACTAAGAAAGAGATTCCAAGAAATTGGTGATGTTTATGACAAGCCCAGGTCAGGCAGACTGTTTGAGAGAAACATTTGTTGCTTCGACAGTCCAGGGCCAGCCCCGCAGCGGAGCTACATGAGAACTGTCACCAGTAAACGCTGTATCTACAAGAACAGTTTGTCGATTCCTTTCACGCAGTGGTCTCCATGGCCGAAATAGTCTTATAAACCAACATTAAACAGAAGATGACAAAAAAAATCTGTTGCATTTGCCAAGGCCCAGTTTGCAGAAAGGATGGACAAAGAAAAAGTGGCACAAGGTTAACTTTTCTGATGAATCAGCCATTAAATCGCATCCCAATCACCGCAAATACTGCAGATGACCCTGCTTGGAACCTAAATTCACCCAGAAAACAGTCAAGAGCTGTACAGAGTGGATGGCAACATCAACAGTCTATAGTATCAAGACATTCTTGCTGCCCTTATTTGCCAAACCACAAGAAAGTGTGCAAATTCTGCAGCCTCAATGTGAAAGTTCCTGAAAGCAAGGAAGATCAAGGTGCTCCAGGATTGGCCAGCCCAGTCAACGGACATGAACATTATTGAGCGTATCTGGGGTAAGATGAAGGAGGAGGCTTGGAAGATGAAACCAAAACCATCTTGATGAACTCTGGGAGCCCTGTAAGACTGCTTTCTTTGCCAGATGATGTCATCAATAAGTTATTTGAGTGGGTAAGTACCAAGATATATGGATGCAGTCCTCCAAAATCATAAAACCCATACACGATATCATTTTTTCCAAGGTACCGAGAATTTATGTTCTAATGTTAGTGTATCAAGATCAATGCATGACACGTCAGACTACAAGTACAGTTGAGGAAATAATTATTTGATCAAGCCATAATGGATTAAAATCCTGCCCGAATTTTTAAGAACTATTAGGCAACTTAAAAAAAACAAATTTATACTCATCTCACTTGTTTATTTTCACCAGG
Organism: Xyliphius kryptos; assembly: GCA_025769995.1. Taxonomy (NCBI): domain Eukaryota; kingdom Metazoa; phylum Chordata; class Actinopteri; order Siluriformes; family Aspredinidae; genus Xyliphius; species Xyliphius kryptos. Next base: position 4,950 of record JAOUQT010337878.1, on the reverse strand, counting down.
TAAACCAATATAACAATACGAAATTTAGAAGGAACCATTTCTGACATTCACAAACAAAACCAAATACAAATCAGTGACCAATATAGCCACTTTTCTTCAAGATGACACTCAAAAGCCTTCCATCCATACATTCTGTCAGGTGCTTGATCTGTTTACAATCAACATTGCGTGCAGCAGCCACCACAGCCTCCCAGGCCCTGTTCAGATAAGCGTACTGTTTTCCCTCCCTGTAGATCACACATTTTATGAGGGATCACAGGTTCTCTATAGGGTTCAGATCAGGTGAACAAGGAGGCCATTCCGTTTTGGGTGCTTGACAAATAAACCAGGACAGGACCCCAATCTATCGCTGGGCACACACTCACTCTATATTAAGCAATTTAAATCAGCCAATTTACCTTGACTCCGTGTTTTTGGACCGTGGGAGGAAACCAGAAAACCATCACCAAGATTAGGATACGAACCTAGATTCCCAGTGCTGAGAAGCAAACGTGCTAACCATTAAGCCAGTGTCCACATAGAGTCATTGTTAATTAAGATTTTGATAGTAACTATAATATTAATTATTATGGATATTATTTAGCTGTTTTCGATGGAAAGATGCTTTGACCAGCATAAATCACCTGCTGAATTAAAAGGCTGGTGTGGCTTCGACTGGTTGGTTTTATTGAGATGTTTGTTGTTGTTGTGGTTGTTGTGTTGCATGCAGGCTAGCGATAGAAATAACAGCAGCTCTGTGTACCTGATGGCAGGTCCGAGTTGGAGCAGGTGCAGCAGCAGGACCAGCGGCCTGTCTATGCTGAGGTGCCTGTGGATGAAGATGAGGGTGAGCTGCACCAGCACGCAGGGGACCAGCGTGAAGAGCAACGTGAAGCCCTGCCAGATCCTGTCTCCTTCTGAACGGTAGGTGGTACTGAGGTACAGAGCGGCCACGGTTTCGGCCGTAAACAGAGAGACCGACACCAGGACGGAGCTGGGCAGTTTCATCTTTCCGCCCTTACTCCTCCATCCTGCTCCTGATCCGCTCCTCTCCTCTGAGCTGCAGGAGCACCGCTCACCACAGACACCGCGCAGAACGTCGTCGTGCTGGGTTGCCATGTTCGCTGAGGCGTTTCTAAAATCCACCATCTCAGATGTAAGTTGTTTACATTGTAACGCGCTTTAAACTAACACTGAAAATGAGTTGAATCAATCCAATCTTTGTTTCGTAATCAGTCGGTGTTAGTTTAATGTAATTTAAGAAATTGTTATGTTACATACTCTCGCAAATGGAATTGATAGTTTATTGTTGTGTTATAAAAAACTTAGTCTATGTTATAAAAATGTCGTCTATGTTATAAAAATGTATTAACACACGGTAATCATTTTGCGAAATCGTTTTCTGATATCAATCTGCACGACTAACCTTATAATACGCTCTTCTGCAACATCGTGCACACTGCGAAACATTGGGTTGCCAGATTTAATGACTGACCGTTGCTACAGTTTGTGTCTAAACAAAAGTTCAGTACTAATTAAAACTCTTGCAACAAGTAAACCTACAGGTGCTGGTCATGAAAAGGTTAATTAATTTCAGAAATTCCATTTGAAAAGTTAAACTTTTGCATTGGTATAGTTCAAAAGCTAATTTCTTTTTTAAACTACATTATGATGATTATAACAGACAACTATTGAAAATCCCATATTCAGTATCTCGGAAAATTCGAAATTTGTGAAAAGGTTTAATATTTAAGACCCCTGATGTCACACTCTAATCAGCTAATTAACTCAAAACACCTGTAAAGGCCTTTATAGGGTCTCTCGGCCCAGTTCTGTAGGCTACACAACCATGCTGACTGGACAGTTGTCCAAACGATGACCATTGAGATCTTGCATGGGAGGGCAAGACACAAAATGTCATTTATAAACAGGCTGGCTGTTTACAGAGCTTTGTGTCCAAGCAAATAATAGAGAGATGTGAAGGGAAGGAAAAGATGTGGTTCAAAAAGTGTACAAGCAAAAGGGATAACCACACCGTGGGAGGATTGTGAAACAAAACCTATTCAAAAGTTTGAGGGAGATTCACAAAAAGTGGACTGCAGCTGGAGTCAGTGCTTAAAGGACCACCACACTTGTATGCAAAATGTGGCTTTCAGCTGTTGCATTCCTTGTGTCAAGTCATTCTTGAACAAGAGACTGTGACAGAAACGTCTCACCTGGGCTAAAGACTGCTGACTTGACAGTAAAATTAACTTTCATCAGAGAACATAACTTAGGAGCATTCAGCAACAGTTCAGTTGCTGTGTGCGCCTAAGTTATCTTCTTTGATGAAAGTTAATTTTGCATTTCCTTTGGAAATACAGGTCTGGAAGAAGAAAGGAGAGGCACAGAATCCACCTTGCTTGAATATTAAGTACTGAGTGCTGTACATGGTTATACTTTTCAGTTGGCCAACATTTCTAAAAATCCTTTTTTGTTTTGGTCTCAAGTAATATTTTCATTTCCCGAATTTGGTATTTTCGTTAGTTGTCCGTTTTAATCACCAGAATTAAAATAAACTTTCAAAATATATTAGTTCATCTGTATATGATATACAAGTTTCCCTTGTTGAATGGAATTACTAAAAAAAAGTTTTCATGATATTCTAATTCAATGACCAGCACCTGTATATTGAATTGACTTAACAGTTAACAGATAGATATGATAGATAAGAAAGATAAGATAAATAAGATAAGATAGATACGTAATAGATATGATAGATAAGAAAGATAAGATAAATAAGATAAGATAGATACGTAGGTAGGTAAGTAGATAAATAGATAGATAGATAGACCAACCGTAATGGGCGGTAGCGCAGCTCGCTACCTGTAGCGAAACTTTTAGTTTACATTTTCCTGTACATTGGCTGTAAAAAAATCATTGCTGATTTATTTATCAAATAATTTTCCCATGTTTTTTTATACATCAAGTAGTAACGTAGCTTCCACAAAGCAACAATTTACGGGACAAAAAAAAAAAAAAAACACGTAAACATGAATTATGTAAAGATAAAAAATAAAAATGCTCTTATTTTCTGGGTTTTATAAATCCTCTACTGTCCACCAAGTATAATGGAACGTTCACAACAATTTTGGAACGTTGAGAGTGATGGTTGTCATAGTGATAAAACAGTCACTTGGAACATCAGATTATTTGTGTTCAGATGAGTAATAGAAGCTCTTGCAAACTGTCAAACCATTATTTAGAATTCCACGGATAAGTTTAGTTAAAAAAAATATGTCTTAACACTGAAATGTTAGACTTTTACTGTGATATAATGTTGGTTTAAATATGCATTGTTGGGCAAGCTGCGTGTAAAGTGATCTGGACAATAACTCAAGCTTCACTACACAAAACTTACCACCTACAGAATATAGTTAGACAAATACAGCAAATGCACAAATAAGTAACAGATAGATATGGTTTTATTTTATTTGCACATAATACACATAAACTTATAACTTGGCCCTTACCAATAAAAAAAACCTGGGAATGTAAACAAAATGAATTATTTTTAATTCGTGAAAGTGTAAAATTGGTGCTTTTTTAATTTAACACATTGATTATTTTAATACGTCAACTTCTGGAGTAACACACTAACAGCAAAGTTTTTATACTTATGATCAATTTTATGGAATGAGTATTTTTAACTTATGCGCATTACCTGATTTGTCCTCTAGAGGACACCAGTACTCCATTTAGACAACATTTCACTACTAGCAAAAGGTGTAATTTGTAAAGGAAATTAACCTTAGATAATAAGATCTTGAATTAAATTGGCAAATACTAACAGATTTTGTTATTTTACATATTTCAAATGCAGCAGATTGTTATGAGATCAGGTTGTATTTACACATATAAATACAAGGTAGGCCTAATTAGTTTATTAAAATGCAGTTACATTTTATATAGGACTTCTATTTCAATTCTAAAAAAAAAAAAAAAGAAAAGAGAGTTGGTTCCATTTGGAGGGCAAAGCAGGTACCATTTCTGAAATTATAGTACTTTCATTTTTACTTTCAACTAACTCTACTTGTATTGACGAGAATAATTAAAAATATGTTTATATTTAGAAACTAGTAAACTAAAAATGACAAAAGGGTACTACTGATCATGAATTCCATAAAAAAAGGCTAGAAAAAAGTCCTTGTTTACTTAGAGATGAATGTGTTCGTTAAAACATACCAGAAAATGTGTTACTTTTTTATTTTTTATTCTTTTCCAACAGCCAAACAATCATTACATCTTGTATTTCTTTTTTTTGTTAAACTATAAAATGCTGTTTTGTGCCAAACCGTTCAACCCCAAAGTAGACTGAATGCAATTAAAATTTTGCATTTTGACCACTCCTATTCCCTGACCTAGGCACATGACTTGTTAAATCAGAATGTCTTATCCAAATTAAAATTTTGCAATTTTTGCAATTCAAAAGGTACAATTTTTGATTTAAAGTCAAAAAAATTTGGTGATAATTTGGTGCCAAAAATGTAAGGAAGGGGTATTTTCCTTTATAACTTAAGGAAATCGTACTTTATACCCAATGAAATGTAATAAATAAAAATAAACAATTATGTTATTATTTAGTGTAAGTGATGGTTAGATTCAGATCGATGCAGAGCATGTCAATAAGAAAGTCAGCTAGGTCCTTGACTATACATAATCATCTTGTTATTTCAAGCTATTCTTCTTGCCGTATAATGGCCAGGTCACTACGTGATGCTGGTGGAGGAAAATGTTTTCTGACTCGCTCCTTCAAAACACCCCAAAGTGACTTAATAATATTTAGATCTGGTGAGTGTGCAGGCCATGGAAGACGTTCAACTTTACTTTCATGTTCATCACATCAATTTTTTTTAACTCTGGTATGTCACCCATAATGTTGTGTGCATTGCAATATTTTGAGCAAAACTGTTCTCTTACCCTGCTAATTGA
>JAOUQT010337872.1:0-13025 GCA_025769995.1 Xyliphius kryptos | reverse complement strand
ATATTTTGATATTATGCACTGTAGTTGATGATATGTTCAAACTTTTGCTATTTTAAACTGTTTAACTCACGCTTCAGTATTTGTCTGTGCAGAATTAGGAGGATTGGTGATCCTCTGCCAATCCAATATGCTTTTTTTATACCCAGTCATGTTACTGACCTAATGAGTTGCAATTGTTTGTACCTTTAACTTTTCCAGCCTCTTATTGCCCCATCTCAACTTTTCTGTAAAGTGTTTCTGAACAAAATTTCAAAATAGGCAATAAGTTTTTATTTATAGTTTGTGTTTGTCCTAACTTTTTTGGAATCAGGATTACATTACAAACATACAAACATAAAGGTGATTCTTCTGATACTGCTCCTCTGGTCCACCTACCTCACATTTCTGTTAATCAAAAAATGACAGCCATTCAGGGCTGGCTCTTAGTTCATGTAAATTAGGGCAGTCCGTTATTACATACAAACACATTCTGCTGGTTTATTACATCCTATTTCTTTCTTTATATTTGATAACTAGCCTCACATGTATCAGGTGCAGATAGGTAGCTGTCAAGGATGATTTAACCATCATATATGAAAGGACTGCTTGCAAAACTTCTACCATGTTCTGCTTAATGCTGCTCTTGCGTTTCTGGTTCATCTACTACACTCACAATGCATGTGTTTTATGAGCAAAATACTTTATCCTGGTATGGAAAATAACTAGCCAGTTAGCTAAGCTGTCAAATGCTAGCAATAAAACAAAGTAAACAATAGTAACCGAAGAAGTACTATTTAGGAAAAGCATCACTGCCATGAAGGCAAGTTGTCCATTAGCATAAACAATTCCAGAAAATTGTCAGGGCTATTTGACTACATGAATTTGGGCTACATGAATTTGGAAAAGGGAGAACTTCAGAAAATGGAAATGGCGTGAAAGAGAGAAGATGTCTGGAGTGGCTGTGGAAGGCTTTATATTAAAGCCAGTATTGCACTGAAAAGATAAGAGCATTAGCAGTGCAAAAAATAGCTGAAGGCAGCTATAAAAACAATGAATGCCTAGAATGAGTAGCATGGGGGAGAGAGAGAGAGAGAGAGAGAGAGAGAGAGAGAGAGAGAGAGAAAGAGATACAGTGCATCTGGAAAGTATTCACAGTGTTTTAGTTTTATATTTTCGTTATGTTACAGCCTTATTACAATAATTAAATAATGTTTTCCCTGAAGTGTCTACAGACAATACCCCAATATGACAAAGAGAAAAAAGTTTGTTTGGAATTTTTGCAAATTAATTAAAAAAATCACATGTACATAAGTATTCACAGCCTTTGCCTTGATACTCAAAACTGATCTCAGGTGCATCCTCTTTCCAATTCAGTTGTTTTGAAAACATGATTACTGTCCACCTGTGATAATACAATTGATTTGAAATGATTTAAAAGGCACACATCTGTTTATATAGTTTTATACTATATATCATATATATATATTATATATATTATTATTACGTTTATACATTGGTCAGATAGGTGACAGTACTTGTCCGATCACAAACCAAGTCATGTATAGACCCCTCCAGACAGACCCCTCCAGACCGGATTTTATAAAAGCACAGATCTGGGAAAGGAATTCAGAAAACTCCTAAAGCATTGACGGTCACAATGTGCACAGTGGCCTCCATCATCTGTAAATGGAAGTTGTTTGGAACCACTAAAACTTTCTAGAGCTTGCCACCTAGCCAATCTGACTAATCGGGGTAGAAAGGGCTTGGTCAGGGAGGTGACCAAGAACCAAAGGGTCACTCTGATGGAGCTTTAGCATTGCTCTGTGAAGAGAGGAGGAATTTCCAGAGGGAAAATCATTCCTGCTGCACTTCATCAATCAGGCCTGTATCATAAAGTGGCCAGATGGAAGCCGCTCTTCAGTAAAAGGCAAAAGACAGATCACTTGGAATTTGCCAAAAGGCACCTTAAGGACAACGTAAGTTCTCTGGTAGGATGAAACAAATATTAAACTATTTGGCCAAGTGTTATGTCTGAATGAAACCTGGCACTAACCCTTAAAGAGAAACAAGGTGACATCATGCTTTGGAGATTATTTAGGCAGCAGGAACTGGGAGTCTATTCAGGGTTGAGGGACAGATTAATGAAGTAATATACAGAGAAATTCCTTGAAGAAAACCTGCTCAGAGGGCTCTGGACCTCAGCGGTGTAAAGGTCCAACAGGACAACAACCCTAAGCACACAGATTTACAAAAGATTACAAAATGTATAATAATTGTGCGGTAGAGAATACTAGGTTATTCCGCTTCGGGAATGCAGATGTATGCGTGACTGAAAAATACTGAGTCTTACAGCTTGCCTTCAACCAATCCATGACAAGACAGGTTGTGAACATGGAACAGAGGCTTTATTCTTGTTTTTATTAAACAATACAAAAACTCATCTATGTACCCAATGTCATCTGAATCCAACAGCGTCATGGGCCACGGGTAACAATCGTGACCTATAACATAGTCATCATCACATGACATCATACTTGTACATGGAGTTATGAACAAGAAATATGGTAGAAAACACGGAAACAAAACCTAATAGCAAATGTGCTGTGAAAATAAGAACTTAAACATAACACAAGAAACCTGAACTTAAATACATTCTTCCAAATACATTAGCAATAACAAGAACAATGTGGCTAACAAATTCCAACAAAGAAAAGAATCCATAAGGCAATTGAAACACATACATTCAGTCACTATATACGTACACTATTTTACTTTAATCGCTTTATCTGCCAGTAGTGGGGAACATACATCTTAAATACTAGCGCTCATCAAACACCTATTGCACACATCTGTGCTAAATCACTGGGGGGGGTTTCCATGGCAGGGCTGAAGCTAAAAACAGCCCTTGCGCCCTTGCGCACTTAATAGAAAATATAACCTGAACAAAACAGGAATTCGCACAAACACAAAGCTAGGATTCACATAGCATGAATTAATTCAATGAAGGTTATCAAAACGAAATTATCAGTGTATTGTGTGAAGTTATAAACACTAAAGGAAAAAAAAGGATTCAGAATAAAATGCATTAGAAGATTAAGGAGGAAAAGCTTAATTAAAGGTTGGTATTTTGTGAGGAGATTACTAGATAATGATTATGGAGGACATTTTTATATCTTGGTGAGGATAAAATTTCACCACAAGTATAGGAATCTTTTGGTAGGTTTCTGCGAAACAAGGACATTAAAACACTATGTGTGTGTATTTCTTTATCATATTTTGCATATTCATATATTATAGTGAGTAAAAGTTCCCAATAAGGACAGTCACATCTCTCAGTTTTGACTATTTTGCTAGTCTCTATTAGGAAAGTGTATGAGATTTTTAGTTTCTAACAACATTTTTAAAAAAAATATCTTTTTGCATTACATACTGTGATTAACTTTATTGTTAGAGTTAATATTAACAGTCATTATCTACCTGAATAATTATGTTAATTGAAGGTCCCCTGCTGTATATCAAGGCAAACTTGTGTGTGCATGCATGTGTCTGAAGGAAAGCTATTGTGAAAGCCCTAAACTATAGTAGGAAGCAGCTTCAAAATGTGTATCCATAGCAACAGAATAGTCCATTCTGTCAATGCCAACTCACCATGTGTGTTGCTTGTGTGTGTGTGTGTGTGGAGGCAGTAGAGAGATGCTGATGCTAATGAAGCCTCAGAGAGGCGAATCCTCCAGCTCTCTATCTTAATAACTGTGCCACAGAAAAACAAAAGCAAGTGCCTGTGTAAGCTGTTATAAAAGCTGCTAATAAGATGTACACAATCAGTCACACCTAAACTGTCAGTTTTATCAGCATGTGACTGTTGGAGTGGGGGAAGGCATTTAACATGAGGGTGATCTCGAAACACTTCTAGCATATTTTGACTCATTCATTATGGTAAAAAGTGCAGCAGCTACAAAAAGACCTTGCAGGTCAAAATCATCTGGGGACTAAGTGAGAAAGTGTTACGGTAATTTCAGGGTCAAATTTCATTGTGAATTTCATTAAGAATACATTTTAAAAATCTGTAATAAAAAGGTTATGTTACTTATGTGCTTCGTCCTGAAAGATTACTGAAAATCATGTATTAACACATGAGTACATAAGATGAAGTTATAACTATTCAGTATGACAATTCTTGCCTAAACTCAAACAATTACAGTACATCATAACTATTTCACATATTTCACAAACAACGCCCATCATTTCTATTTTCTCTCTCATTCTTCCCTGTCCCTGCTGAGCTTCACACACTACTCCAGAGAGAGTGCTGGTCTTGACCTGGTCTCTTAATCCTGACTGATCACAGTGATATTATACTTCCTGTGGGTGATTATATCAAATACATTGATTTGATCCTGCTGAGCATGGACATATGGACATGTATACTGTGTATACACCTTCACTATTTCACACAATTCCTACTGACAATTTCAAAGTATAATTTTAAATCACTCAAATATGATGGTTTTGTTCCTCTTAACATCTCAAAGAGTTTTTTCTTGTTAATGTTGCTGTTCCGGTCACTCACTAGCGATGTATAAGCTAAAGCCAGCTGTTTCAAGGAATTCAATGCTGGAAAATAATCAATAAATTTTTTTTGCATAGTAGGCAACATTCTGCAACCACGCTTTCAGGGCGGCATAATGTTTCCATAATAATTTTAATAATTGAATTAGTTCTTAAAGCGAGGATGACCTGACCTAATATTCAGGATTTTTTATTTAGAGTATTCAGTTACAGTGCTTTTGACCTAGTCTTTGTATTAAGCAGCACTATCTTGATCTGTAATTTCTGAGAGAGTACCTGCAGGGTACATTCAAAATATTTTTCATGACTGGTGGCAGGGAAAAAGCCGAAAGATGAAAAAAATACACAGACGTATACAAGCGTGGGAACACTATGAAAAAACAGATGCAAACAAAAGGACTATAAATATTTTTCCCCTCATGGCTAATGGCCACAGTCAAGCTACAAGATAGATTGTTTGCTATATGCTGTTATATGCTATATGTTTTTATGCAGTTTTCCTAACCAGGACACTCTTGGAAAAGAGGTTTTTAATCCCAGTGAGTTTTTTTCTGGTTAGATACTACTATTACTACTATATTTCAGAAGAAGCTTATTCAGCTAACAAAAGTAATTATTAAGGCACTGAACTATCGGCTATGATGAATGAATACAACTCTAACAGAACATACACGAATAATGCATCTCCACATTTCTGACATGTTTTCAAAGTTTGACATTATACAGTATCTGTGAATAGTATCTGTCAGAAAGTTTAAGACAAAGGTGTGTGTTTCTACACGTGAGAGCACAGAGCAAGTGCATCATTAGCAATTACTGTACATAATAAGACCCCTCAGATGAATGATACAGTGACAAGGTAATAAGTGGAACATTTTGTGTATTTAGTCTCTAACTAGAAATATTTAACTCCAGCTGTATTACTACAACACCAAAATCTGTTACTGAAATGTCTGTGCCCTGCCTCCCCAGCTGTTAATGTGAATCATTCTACCAGAGCAAAGCAACAGAAGCATGAAGGTTACAGCAAACATCAAACAAACACACATACACATACTCTCTCTCTCAGACTATTAGAGTGCAGAGTAACAGACTGTATCTGATGCAGTGCCAAATTGCAGCTAATAAGCATCTGCACCATTTAAACGACAAATTCTGCTGTCTTCACAGTTACTGCTGTGCAGGTTTAAATGCATTACATCAGTGCCTTAGTGACAGCAGTGCAAGACATAATGGCACCACACTTGTGATTTGCACTAAAGAAAAGCAGTCTGCTGTGATTGCTTTACTTTATTTTTTTGGTTGTCTGAGGGGTGTCTGGTGTCACTATGGATAGAATTCTCTCTTCATAGCATGTAGAAAAAGGAAGTGTGAGAAAGTGCGTAAGAATGATAGCGCAGTTCAAGCAAGGTTGCACAAGTGTCAGCCTAGAAGAAGGAGCCAGTCCACATCGACGACTGATAAAACCATTTTTGACTTACAGTATTCATTCATTCATTTTTTGCTTAATCCACACAGGTTCACAGGTAAGCCAGTGCCCACCCATTTACTCTGGACGCAAGGGCAGGAACAACCCTAGACAGGGCATACTATATCGTGCACTTCTGGTTAGATGCTAACTGCATTTCATTTGCTCTGTATTTGTAAACCCTACAATGATAATAAAGTAGAATCTAATCAAATTTAGTGCATTGATGCAGTATGGTATTCTGGACTATGTTTTGAATAGGACCAAACCTCTCTATGTATTCATTTTTACACATTGTTATTTTTTCCACAAGCAAATTCATCACTCATCAGACTGCTTCTGAAATAGAAAATCTTTCGCTTTCTGACCTGTCTTTAATCTAGAGACTAGTCTGTATTCCAGTTACCTGCCTTATCCACTTATCCTCCCTCCCCTCTTTTATACGCTTTATGGTGCTGTTTGAGAGCTTCTCTTTGGTGGCCGGCTGCTCCAAGCAGTCATAATATTCACTGTGAACCGTGGCGTTGATCTAAGTTCCTCAAGTCTCCCCCTTTCTTTTGTTATATTTCCTTTTCCAGTCTGTTTTTATTTTATTTTTTGCTGTTCTGCCTTCCGCCTCTATGACAGAATCTGTTAAGGCACCAACTTATTGTTTATTAAAACTGTGTCGTTCTGCTGACGCAACATTTTTCTCATTTATTTTTACTGTTCCTCTTCTGATATGTGTTTTATAAACATGCCTTTCTCTCGTTTTCGCACTGCGTGTTTATAAAAGCCTCTTTCGTTTGGCCTTTCTATTATTATTATTCATTTTGATCTTTAAAGGTAAGCTGCTTGTATGTAGGTTAGCGCCACTATAGCATAGCGCTCCCACACTTGCTGGTTCGAATGCACCCATTTATACTGGGTACGATTGGGTCCATCTTAGCATTCCCGTAACATATACATGCATCAACATATGTTGATGCATGGATGGTTGTGAGTCATAGGAAGTGAGGCTTATAATTTATTCCCTTTTATCCATCACTGCGCAATTAGTATGACAGAATATAGCCAGAGAAGCAAACACAAATTGTCAAAGTGTCCAGACACGATGCCGCAGCGAGTAGTGCTGCCACCTCACAGCAAAAAGATCTAGAGTTTGATTCCCAGGTAAGGGTACTGGGTCTTTGTGTGTGGGGTTTTGCACATTTCCTCTGGGTGCTCTAGTTTCCTCTCACAATCCAAATATATGCGGTAGGCTATTAGTGTATCTAAATTGCCCCTAATGTGAGTGAGTGAGTGTGTGTGCGCCCCAGGATGGAGAGGCACCTTATCAAGAGCTTGAACCGTGACCCTAACTAGGGTTAAGCATGTATAGAAAATTATTGAAATGTTCAATTGCTGATTTAACAAAAAGAGATAAAATGCATATTAATAAAGCAATCCAGCCTGCCTAACACCATGTATATACAGTATACAGTATGTACTTGTGTGTATGTGTATATGTTTGAACAGCATGTGTGTGTGTATGTACAGTAAATGTATGTGTACATACTGTGAGTATGTGTATGTACAGCATGTGTGTGGGTGTATGGATCTTCACCAAAAGCAGCAGCAACAGCAGATCAGTGTGGTCACAGGCACAGGCCACATGCAACGCCGTACAGAGGTCTTCATCCTGCAGATCGACATTCAGGCCTTGTTCAATCAGAATCTCTGCTGCAAACACATTGTCATGGCGAGCACACTGCAAATAAGAGAGCAGAATGATGGGTAAGCAAATCACACCACAGGGAGGCAGCAACCAAAATTCTAGCAGTGCTATAAAGCAAATACTGATACCATATCATCAATAAGTTTCCCATGTGTAATGGGCTAATTTTTTATTACATTAAAAAATCATTCTGATAATAAAAACTGGTATTTATTGCTCACTGGTGTATCTCTAGTGAGCTATAAACACACTGCTAGCTGTTGGGTTCTGATACATCTGTTTATTCCTGGTTACCTAAAAATTTACCCGTTATGTCTTGTGTGTCTCTAAATCTTCACCAATATTACACTCTGGCTTTTTTAGAAAGAGTATTGTTGCATAAATACAGATGTTACAGATGTTGCACTTTAATGTTCAAGCCCATTAGCATATTTTAAGTTTAGTTTTCATGACAATCAGGAGTGGATGGCAGCAAATTTGAATCCACAAAGGATATAACAGTGGCTAGCTAACTGACCCCCACAGTGTGATATTTTACTTTGTATATGAAGTGGTTTCTGGAATATACAGAGAGAGTTATTAGCAATACTATTAACAAAAAGGTTATCACAATTAATTTATTAAAGCCCTCAGATATCACAGGAGCAGAATTTTTTGAGAAGGGAGGTGGAGTGATATCTGAAAGAAATTCAGTGGAAGAACACTCAAGAGAGAACATGGCATTCAGTGTGTTCATACCAGATGGAGCAGTGACCCTCCCGAAGAGAGAACAGTGTTCAGGTCAGCTCCCTCCTTCAGTAGCTTCAGCACTATAACAAGACACACACACAATATTTAATAACATCCAAAACCCAAGACAAATGTATAAATCCTGCATTACTGGCTCACTATTTTCTTTCAATTTATATTCTCACATTGTTTACTATTTTTCCACAATAAACAATCTGATGTGGCATAACAGATGTACTATACAGCCACAAGTTTGTGGACATCTGGCAATTGGATCTAATCTGTGGAGTATTAGTGAGATTATACTCTCCACTATCCCAGTTACATTTGCATTTACACTTTAGGCATTTAGCGCATGCTCTTATCCATTGTGACTTTCAAGTGTTACTTCATTCATACAGCTGCTATGTCCTTGTTAGGAAAACCAGTGCCCAACCTGCAGCGAAGGGCAGCAACAAGACAGGATGCCATTCAACCATTGGGCAGACAAACACACTCACACACATATGTATGCATATCGCATGCATTAAATGACCCATAGAGAGGCAGCTTCTATACTGGCAGAACTGCAAATGCTTAGTACACCTCCATAATGAACAAAGCGTCCTACATTCTCTACAGTCCATCTCTGCTTTAGCACCTCTCACACTGACCTGCTTACACACACACTCATCCTGCTTGAATGTCATTGTATTCAGACCGTAACGCGTCTCTTGTGCTCCGGCTAATAAGAACGAGATGTTGATAAGACATTGAAATAATCAGTCATGACGAAAGAAAGAGAATGCGGCACTGACCTGCACTGATAAGATGATGAATATGCTGTGTGTGAATCTTTTTATTAAGAATAACAATGATTTATGACATAATTTCTATGACACTGGGTGAATATGACAGACGAGTTCGAGCAGCAATAAGTGGTTATACAGAAAAGACCATCATAGTTTTCAAGCATTACTGACAATGTAGTCAAATACTAAACAAATACATTCACAAATCTTTTTATTTAGCAGATGGTAATGACTCGCATCCTCTGGCCAGTTTCTTTACTTCAGGTTCCGGTATGAATTTTTAAGATACCAGAATGTTACGTGAGGGAGTATAAGGGAGTATACAGTACTTCTTTTATTCTGTTATACATACACATATTCATACATGTAATAATGTTTGGACATCAAGCGAAAACAGATCATGTAAATGTTATGCTATTTGTACCATGCTGGAAAAACCCATCCTCAGGTGTCCTGATGTGAAATATTAATCTTATGCACATTTCACTATAGTAGAGTTTATGAAGTTATAAATAATAAAACACTCATATAACAAGAGTCCCGTTACTGTTATGACTGCCTTATTCAGTGAAAGTAAGAAAATAAAAACAGACTACACCAAGGTGTTATAGAAGAAATACCTTATGACTTACTTAATTAATTTCCAAAAAATAGTAAATGATAATGTACAGATTTTCCATGAAAGTATTTTATGTTATGTCTGCTTTTGTGTAAAATACTATCTGTCACTAAAGATTCACAATTCTTACAGGACATCAATGAAGACAGTTATTGTTATATTTGCAATAAAATATCTTGCACTGAATATTTCCTATAAAGAAGAAGCAACAGCAAATGCAAATGTCTGCATCAGCCACAGAAGATTTACCCTGATCTTAACTCCAACCTCATATATTTTGTACACACTTGGGAAAGGATGGCATTTGAACACAATCCTACACACCCCATTAAACATGACAGTGTGGAAATACTTTAATCCCCTAAAATCCATATCCCTTCTACTCCAACTGTGCTGTTTTTGCTCCAGTGTGGTGCTGTGATAAATTAGCAAAGCTTAAGGAATGATTAGCTGCGTGATCTCTAAAAGGAAATGGAATCACACAATATAATATGCTGAGCTGACAATACAAGAAAAGCAAAATGAATGAAGACCCTGCAGAGGAATTTAGGACAAATGTACAGTGCAAAAAGAAAACTGCCAGATTGCTCAATTCAATAAGGGTCTTTTTAGTGACAAATAGCACAGTCTGGGACTATTTTAGCACACCTTGTACGGTTTAATTGACCCTTTTTTTCTCAAGTGTTATTATTGGATAATATTTACATTTATGGCATTTAGTGTGATTAGTCATTAATTTGGAATGTCAGAGCTACCGTAGTTCTTGTACACCTGAATACTAGGTACCTAGAGCTAATATACTGACAGAAATTATCCATATGATACCAATGCAAAAATCCAAGCTAGCATATTCCTACCACACACAAATACTCCTTTAGATTACACAAAACCTTTAGATAATATTAATTATGATATAATTAAGTGCAGTTGTAAGAGGTGTTTTTAGTCTGTGCTTAAAGACAGCAAGACAGTTTGCTGTTCGGAATGTCAAGAGACCTTGGTGCTAGACAGAGAAAAACCTGTTTGTCTATCTCCGATGTGTCCTAGATGATGTTGGGTTGAGTTAAGCCGTTCTTGAAGCGCATAGGGCTCTGGCTACAAATCAGGATTTGACCATTGTTATCAGATAAGTCAGCAGGACCATTCTTGCCTTTATAGGCAAGCGTAAAGGTTCTATATCTGATGCAGTCAGCTACATGAAGACTTAGAAGGGTAAACAGCATGGAATAACATGGCTGAACTTGGGAAAGTTGAATACAAGATGAGCTGCAGCATTCTGTATCATTTTCAGAGGCCATGGGTAGACCTGGCAACGAGATAGCTCCTTCTATTCTGGTTCTTCCTCATGTCATCTCAGAGAATTTTTAGTTCTCATGGTTATTTCTATAAATCTATGTTATTGAGAGGACCACCATGCAAAGTAAAAACAATATTAAAATGGTTTTATAGTATTAATGTTGTATAACAGATATATACAGTTGTGCTATTATATATGCATATTATATAGTTATTATATATTGGATTGAAGCACAAAATTCTCCCTAGATTCCACTTTATATGCAATTACAATATACAGTAAAATATGTATTCAATGCCAGTAACATCTGCACAATCTGCCAGTTTGGTTGTAAAATACCTCATCAAGACTGAAAAAGCATAAAATTAAGAGGGGAGTAATGGATGCAGTAATTATGCCATTATGAGCCTGGTTATATTTCACTTCTCCCACTGTGGCACAACTAAATGTAATGATACAGTTCCTCTAACCAGTTAATTGCCTATTGTGCTCTTCACATAACAGGACAGGACACACATATGATAGGCTTAAAATCGCCTTTACCCCATTATTCATCCCAGTATGACTAAATACAGTATGTATGTACCACATTAAAATGAATCAAATGTTTTTAATGCAGGATTTCAGACTGTACAGTGGCTAATCCTATCAATAATGCATGATGCAACATGCAACACTGACCAGCACCAGCTTGACAAATTCAAGCTGTGGCACCATGACAACAGTAATTTCATGTGACATTTTCAGATGAACACCCATGTTGACATACAGTAGCTGCTTGATTAAACCCAGTTACAATTTGTAATGGCACAAAAGGGACTCTCACCGTGTTTTATGCAAAGATTGTAACTGAAACTGAAACAGCTCAGTTCATGGAGTTTTTACAGCAGACTAAGAGCCTGCTATACTATTAATCAATCAGGCTAATCTGAAATCATGAGAAAGCAGGTTGCCTAATTAATTTCCTAGGGACTCTCATATAAGTAGGGCTTGAGAGCTTTCACAGACGACACAGTGCCAAAGGACACTTTCTGATAAAGTTAATAGTTTCCAATCTTGCAGGAGTTCGTATTTATATGAAACTCTCCATAACTATGTTTTACACATATTTACCAAAAGCGTTAATCTCTCATTCATATTTCTGTAACTGAGTTGTATTATTTAGTTCTCCTAAAAGCCGGTAATGATTTAGGTCCACCTGAGCACAGATCTGCCGAAGAAACACAATGATGGTTAAAGAAATTTTTATGCTGACTGTGGTGTGTGAGAGAGAGAGAGACGGCAACATACATTACTTGGAGCTAAAAAGTTTGTGAAGTACATCTTTTAGGCACAGGGAACCACAGGGGATACACAAACTACATTTACATTGGAGGTCAAGAAGCACAAACCTCTGACCTTTCTTTCCTCCACATGCCCTTTATGGTCTAGAACTGCACCGCCAAGCTACAGCGCTATAAGTGTCCAATTTTATTAAGTGGAGGAAATATTTATGCATCTGATTTCTGCTTTAACAGCTCCAACATGTCTGAGGCTGTTTACTGAGAGGCCAGCCTCTTCCTGAGATTCTCAGGACCAGATTGCGATAGTGTGTTCTGGACAGAGCTTTAGCAATTCCTAATTACAAGGAACCCTGTTCTTAATCATTTGCAGGGCCTAATTGTCTTATATTAGTTGATGATAATCCTTCCATACATACTGTACTACAGGGATTAGACAATGAAACTGAAACACCTGTCATTTTAGCGTGGGATGTTTCATCGCTAAATTGGACAATCCTGGTAGTCAATCTTCATTAACTGCACATTGCACCAGTAAGAGCAGAGTATGAAGGTTCAATTAGCAGGGTAAGAGCACAGTTTTGCTCAAAATATTGC
>JAOUQT010337854.1:0-13025 GCA_025769995.1 Xyliphius kryptos | reverse complement strand
TTGGTAATTTCAGTGGACCTGGGATTGAAACCATCAAATTTCAGATTGATAGACCAACAACGTAACCACTGAACTACCACTCCCTCTGGTCACTTCCATAATGATCACATTTTCTATGAATCTGGTATTCATAATGCATTCTAAACACATTCATAAAGCTTCTTCAAACTTTATGAAACTGTTTATAACCATATTTATTAGGTATTTTAAGAATATGATATAAGGTTTTATAACTCAATGTGACAATGCATTATAACGTGTCTATTTTAAATGGTCATTAACCTACTATAGAGATCAGTGTCATGACGCTTTAGAATGTTTGTGTTAAGTAAATGTAACGTTTTATAAACTCTTACAAACTCTTTTACAGAGATTATGTGCGCTGTCATGTCCTTTTTAACCTTTATGTAGAAGACTACTTAAGCTCTCGCCGACTCATCACTAATCTTCCCACTTCCCGAGTTCCTACAGAGCTGAAATTTAACATTGTGATTCCCAATGATGTTTTTGTAAAAACTAAGTACTATTTACATTAGATAGTTCGTTCGATATCGCCAATCAAACGTAAGACCCTTCCAGTGTCACACTGGAGTCTTCTCGAATACCTACAAAGGCTAAAACTTGGCATTGTGATTACGATCATGTCCTTGATTGTTCGTTTGCTATTTCCAACAAACACAACACCTCAGATGGATTGGGGTCTTGGCGAGTACCTACAAAGAGGAATCTTGGCTCCGTCATTCTTTATCGTGTCCTTGATAAAGGAGACCAACTTACTGATAAATTCCCGTGAGACAGCGAGCGAGTGGACACCGTCGCCACAACTCACACTATATTCGTGCCACATATTCGTTTTAGATTTTTAATTGCCCCAAACCTTACTCAAAAATCACCTAAAAAATTGTGTTTGAACTTTTATGTTGTTATCAATGTCTTTATCGTAGCGCAGCGTGGGTATTCCACTAGTGACTTAAAAAGATTATTAATGCTTAATAGTCTTAAAGTAAAGTGAAAACATCCTTTTAAGTAAAAACAACTTAAAATTTCAAATAATTAATGTTTATATAAGTTTACATTATAATGCAACATGAGACGTGTTATATTTTGTTAACATTTAATTACTGTAATTATGACTCTAGTGATGAATGTTGCCTGGTGATTCCAAATTCTCACTCCATTTCATTTAGCACTGCTAAATGGTGGAACAAATTTCCCAACACCATCCGTAAAGCTGAGTCACTCAGCATTTTCAAGAAACTTCTTAAAACACATCTCTTCCACAGACACTTGCTGCAAAAAAAAAAAAAAAAAAAAAAAAAGCCAGCTGGAGTAGCTGTTTTTTCCTAAACTACTGTCTTGTGGTGTTATTTCATTTATAAGTCGCTTTGGATAAATGACTAAATGTTAATGTAAATTAGAAACACCTATGTACATTAACAGATGATTATGAAAAATGGTACAAAGATTTATAAATGTGTTACTATTGCATTATGAATACGGGAAGTTTAATAAAATTTGGTAAAGACCATCAAAATGGATTCAAGTTCAACATATTGCTCCGGGAATGTACTTGTAATGAGAGACTAAATCTAAACAATGAATTACGCACCTGCCACCACTTTAAAAATGCACTCAAACAGATAAAATAAGCAACACAGACTCCACTGGCTTAGCCTGAACCAAAAAAAAAACAAAAAAAAAACAATAACTGTCTAATCTCATTTCCATCTCGATAGCATTTTCATTACAACATGATGCCGAAATGCCCCGGGGCTTTTTTCAGCATATGAGAGGAAGTGCTCAACAGATTGCAGCCACATAAAGAGATCATGGCTTTTATATTCTCACACTGAAAAATACATAAGCATGAATTTATTTATGGCTAGAGAGCTGAATAAAAGCTTAAACAGACTGTAATATTGGCCCGTGGTATGTAGGAATTCTAAATCTAATCTTGCTTAGAAACATAAAATATAAAGTTTAATTCAAAAACTGACCAAGTGATGAATTTTAAGCCTGGTAGACCATTTTCCACTCAGGCAGTTCTTCTACATTGAGAGATGATAAAACCGTTTTTATACATTAATTTCATATATTTTATACATTTAACACAGTGCGTAAAATGACCAAGGGCATTTAAATGTATGCAAATGGTGGGAAGAGATGTGATGATATGTTTCACAGCCGCAGTCTGAGTACCTTGCAGTCACTGAATCGGCTATCTGCTACTTTATATACAAAAGTATTCTAAAGCAAATATGAGGGCATCTATTCAACAGTTAAAGCTTGAATAATGCTGAGTAATGCAACAGGACAATGCTAATAAAGGCTAAAAAAAAAAAGAACGGCCGTGGTGGTCGTACGGTAAATAATTACATTCAATTATTCATAATTAGAATACTTTATTGAAAGTATTGGGGAAAATGGCAATTGAGAAAAATTCTGAATACAACGATACAAGGATATTTTATTGTCAATTCCACTGTATAGCTAGGACATACTGTATAGGAGAATTGATATATTGTTTCTCTCTCTCCATAGGCAAAGATAAAGGGGGCCACTGCCATTTCACACCACCAACTACTTAGTAAGAAACTAAAGTCGGAAAAACACTAATTAGGGGAAGGTGGAAGGGGAAATAAACCCGCCACCATACTCTGCCATGCAGCACAGTCTGGACACGAGAAAAAAAAAAACACCCCTTTAGCACACAAGCACAAATACAACGTTCGACAAGACAGGGCTTCCAACAAGCACATGAGACCACAGACAGACATGTGGAGTATAGCCGAGGAGTGTCTAACAGTCAGGACAAACTTTCTTGGGTTCAGGATAGGGCATAGAGCGAGAAAACCATAGAAGCAGTTCCTCTGAGGGAATTTCTGCCACCAGCATCTCGCCAAGGCTAGCGCTTAATGATAACGTTGCCGAATAGCAGATAAGGTTCAGTCAACAATCTCAAGGGATTTCAGCTGCCATCCTCACACTCCGTATCCCCTGATTTCTGGAAGAACCCTTTTAATTTATGGGTACACCAGTGCGATGCCCAATACAAGTAGCAAAGTACATATGATCATTGCATTAAGGGACCATTTACTAAGTCATCATTTTAAGATGAGACACAGAGCCATGAATGATAGATAGGACAGAGGAGATGGAAAAGCAAAAAAGAAATATGAAATATACACATTTTGGGAAAGACGGAGTCAAAAATAGGGAAGGTGTTTTGATGCAGAATGACATATGACAATAACACTGCATTGTCGTGGGGACCAAACAAATTAGCCATGTTCTTGGGAAAAAAATGGTTGGTAATCAGAATCCATAGCAACTGTTCTCCTCCTGGAGGAGCTTTCTCTGTCAACAGCCAGAGAAGGGCCATTGAGAGCCACTGCTGATAACATGGGGGCCGAAAGAACAAATTTAGTCCAACTCCTTCTGATTTTTTCAAACAGGTTTGTGATTAATCGTCACAATCAAAGTGCCGATGGAATTACATGAATCATATTGTGCAGGGATTGTTAAACAACTGACCCAACTTTTTAATTTTTTTGATATATCAGTACGATGGCTAATCTAATCAGAAGAATACCCGTCATCATAAATCCAATACATTCTCTATGTCCTCCACGGAAAGAGGCGCCAGGCACACGACACGCCACTTATTCAAAGCATTTCTTGTTCTGAAGAGCCAATCTAAGAGAGTCTGCGGATGAGACAAACACAGAAGCCAAGCAGGAGAATGTGTGACTGCCTCCAATGAAAGCAAAGCAAGCTTTTTAATGCTAAGAAAGAGTTATTTAAGCTCTAAATATATAGGATCCTTTACAAAAGGATTTTTCATACCTGCTTAATGCTCCTCTTTTTCGGTTTGTGTGATACCCCCCAAAGAGCACCTGAGCATTAAGTTTAAGTAATCATTCATATTTAACAGTTGATAAGATTTAAAATTTTGACACAGCGCCCTTGGTCCCTAAGTGCATTTGCTCAGAACCGCAACCCTAGCATAGAATAAACTGTTAAAATAATACACACATATATTTACAGCATAAAGAAATTTGCAATGTTTTGTTTTTATGTCACAAAGACAAATCAAAATGTATTGTTGTGTTTTTCTTGTCAGTTATCGCCAAATACACATATATCCCATCCCATCAGTGTGAACCTGTTGAGACGAGATTTTATGTATGTGCATGCAAGTAGGAAATGGTTTCAAACTGAAAAATTCATTACATCAGCTTCCATTACGCAGTTACGTCCGGCAGCGGTAATGAGGACTTTAAAAGAAAATCAGCAGGGAGCAAGTTCAAACGTAGAAATTCAGCTCAGTAAAGATGTTAGATGTTTCTGTGCTGAGTCATTTACACCGTTCTTCAAGTAGATCATGATATCATCTGAAAATAAGCCTTTAATGAAACCATTGCACAAGATGTTTGGCGCACACAGGTCACTATTGTAAAGCATGCCAGTGCTTCTATTTATGGCTCCAAATATCGACTGTAAAATAAGTCCAATTTCAATATAAAAAAATCTGTCAAAATCAGCGAAACACATTTAATTAGACAAAAAGACTCTCTGGTGATTGGACAGCTCGTAGCTTCTACATCCAATTTCAGTCAACTGCTGCGCATCAGGGCAAATATCTGATGTGTGCGTTTTGCACTAAACAGACCAAACCAGAAATCTGGCCGAAAGACAAAATCCGGGTGGGGAACGTGGAGATGATGAATGATGCCGCGTATTTTCCCTCAATGCTCGAAAGAAAAGTGCTCTTAACATTAATCACATTCTTCAGCAGAAGCGCGGCTTGCGAACAAAAAAGTGGGCCTGTTTGGGGGGTATCACACAAACCGAGAAAGAGGAGCATAAATCATACAAACAACTAAGACAACCCACCCATAATTACATAATTATATTTGATTTATTTTCCCCAGTTGGAGCCAGAAAAGCTTTCAATCGAAATGACAAGATATCAAAAAGTTTTTGACAATTCTTGTACGGTATATCTAAAGGTATATACGCTGGGGGTGTGGATTTGAATCGATGCATCGATTATACAGCCAGCGATTTGATGCGTCTATACTAATATTGCCACTTTTTTTTTGGTCTTTTTTTTAAACATTTTTAAAATCCGCTTTGACGTAAGCATACTACCAACTCCGGAGCTACAAATGCCACCACCTCATAAACCTTTATACTTCACAAGTAAAAGAAATCAAATCAAATACAATCACTCAAATACAAAATCGTCCTTTATTTAATATTTAAATTCCAAACTACGGGTCCACTACACAATATTCTACTAGCAGAAACACTAACGAAATCTGAAAATCATGTCAGTGAGTGTCACAATGAGTGAGTGTCACAATTTTGAGAGGTACCATCAAGCTACCATCGAGGTAGATATATTTACTAGCAGTGTCGCTATTTAAACAACACAAAACATGATAGACTGTTAGCTTACATCAACAATAAATAGAATACAAAACAAATTAGCATTGTACAACAACACAAAACTGAAATGGCAATCCTCAAACGTCAGACCACACTTGGTTCTTGAAGGGAATAGCAACTGACATGCTGATTGTTTTTGTTACGCCCAAAACACACTCATGAATAATTAAGATAATACATTTGTAAGTAGCATTTTGCGCTGTGCTGTTAACGGCTTGCTAAAGATTGTTAAAATAGGGTCCTATACTTCTTTAACATGGATCGTATATACAAAACACATCATATCAAAGTTTGTCCATGAGAGAAGACATATGTTTAAAAAACATTTACGATGTGTCTCTCACTGGGGTGGCATGGTGGCGTAGTGTTTAGCATGTCTGCCTCTCAGCGCTGGGGATACAGATCACATCCCGTTATGGGTGGAGTTTCTGTGATCTTTCAGTGTCTGTGTGGACAGCGATGGATTGGCACCCTTTCCTGGGTGTATCTGCCCAGCGCCTGAAACGTTCTCCTCTGATAAAAAGAAAATCTCATAAAAATGATGTGACTGCAGTAACACTTTCTATGAATCCATTATTCATAATGCATCATGAAGTTTCATGATGTATTTAACAGAGGTCTATGACTTGTGTTATAACATCATAAAGTAAACATAGCTGTTTATATTGACACATAGGTCATAAAGCAACATAAAGTGAGATATTGCATTGTATATTGTACATTTTAAGAGACCAGTGACATAAAGCCTTATACCATTTGTTATAACATAACTTTACAAGTGTTAGGTAAAATTTTGTAGCTCAATGAAGGAAACTGCATTAATATATAAAAACGCTCACAAATGATCTTTACAGACTTTAAGTGTAATCATCTGATATTAAATAAGAATGTCTAAACATCCAAGGAATCAAAAGTGTATAATGCATGATGTCATCTATAAGGTTCTTGGCGTGTGTCATATCGATAGCAATGGTGTGCGGGTAGTGTGGAGAGGATGACATGGGGCACTTGACATGTCGTTTCGATGGCAGTTAGCGTGTGGGTACAGTGGAGGGAATGATGCGGGGCGCTTGGCGTGTCATCTTGATAGAAATTGGTGCACGTATATGGTGAAGCGATTGGCAAGCAGGTATAGTGAAGGCATGTTGATTGCGTGTAGCATATGGAAAGACCGAAGTGGAAAACATGGGATGGCTAACGTGAAGCTAATGCTGTAAGGCACGTTACGAGTTGCACGCCAACAGCAAAGAAGATGTGTGACTAAATGTGTCTGATCCCGCAGCACAACATTGCTTCCCGAAAACTTTAATCAAAACGCAATTACAGAAAGTTATCTTGCTGAATCAGCCAATCGGTGAGTGACTTCAATGAAACGTGCTGTAAAAATCGTAGAACGGGTAACGATTAGTATTGATATAACACTTTATGACTCTAATGACTGTAATTATGAACATCTATGTACTTTATAAGGCATTATGCATACTGGATTCATAGAAGGTGTTACCATGACTTCTTTTGATCCATGGCTTTAAATATAATATACAATGTATTGAATTTGAATACAGTATCTCTCTTGACTCCAAATCAGTATCAGCAATTTCCGAGCCAAAGGCCGTGTGTCTTTTATCTTAACCTCAAACGAATTCCTTTGAGTCCCTTTCAACAAAATAATAATTAGAAAGCTTTATCTCGCTCATTAGTAGCTATTACTGAACCACTTCAGCGAAAGAGCTATAAACCGAAGCGACAGACGACACAGACCCTCTCTGCAACAGGAGACCCAATATATCATTTAGTTATGCAACTTTAAAAAAACCTTTTTTTTTTAGCTATACTATATTTTATTTTTTAACTTTCAGCTGTTCACTTTAATTTAAACAAACTGTAACACTGTAACTGTGATGAGATAAACAAACTAACACACAGAGGCACAAATTCAGCTTTTTACACAAATGGCTTCAGTTATGAAATTCGCTGCAGTGTAAGAACTGGATCCTTAAAAAAACTTAGTTTTATAATGTTTTTTTTTTTTAGTATATAAAGCAAAAACTACATCACTTTATTTTCATCTTTATTTTATTAGTAAATCCCTCATGATAAAAATAAAACTATCGATGCACTCATCCAGGAAACTTACTGAAATTCAATAGCAAACTGAAATAATATGTTAAAATAAAAAATGTACAGGAAAACTGCTAATCTGCCATCTACAATCCAATTTATAAAGTGCTTGTATTTGTGACACAGAACCGTTGTTTAAAAATATGTATATAAACAGTGTGTAAACTGCTTTATTAAGATTATATTTTATGTGACAAATGTTAACAAAAATTGTTCTATGAAAAAAACTAAATCAATTAAAAAAATGTTAATACAAAAAAATTGGTAACCCTTCCTATGAATCCGGTATTGCAAATGCATTACGAACACATTCATAAAACTTTTTATGGTGTTCATATATATATATGGTGTTTTTATGGTGTACATGTTTTATAGCAAATGTCTTAAACTGGCTAATGTACATAGATGCTCATAGCAACACTTGACAAAAATGACATACAGCTTATAACATGATGTGACATTATGCATTATAATGTATATTTTACCTGTTCAGTAACTTATTGTAAAGACCAGTGTCGTAACGCTTTTTAACATTTTTGTTAAACAAACGCCTCCCCATAAAATGTCCTAATAAGTGTTCATAATTACTAATAACAACTTATAAGCCTTCTTTACAGGCATTTAGTAGTGTTATTTATTACCTCTGACTGCATTAATATTATTGAATAATGACTTATAAAAGTCACCAAGTGTTGCTTTGTGTTATAAGGCCTTATGGCCTTATTATCATAACATTCAAGTATCAAGTACATCAACAGGGGTTTATGACAAATGTTGTTAAGTATTACAAATGAATTACAAAACTGTACTTATAATGCATTATAAATACCAGATTCATAGAAAGGGTTACTAAGAAATTTAGTAATTCAAACATTTGCTCTGACATCATAAGTGTTCTTTATCATGTCGAAAATGAGTGTTACAGTAACATTTATAATGCATTATTAACATATTTATAAAGCTTTATAAAGTATTCATAATGCTTTAAAATACTTCTCATAAGCCTTTGTTAATGTCCAAATAACCACATGTACATAACCACGCTCATAAAGACAAAAAAAAAACTCATGCTATAAGGCTTTATAACACACAAAGTGACAAAGTGCATTATAAGTTTGATATTTTAACTGTTCATTAACTTATTATGGAGACCAGTGGCATAAAGCCTTATAACTTTTGTGTTTAACGAGTGCTTTTTTTGAAAATGACTTTATAAGTGCTCATAACTGTTAATACAATCTTCACAGGCATAAAGAGAAGTGTTGTCATTAATGACCTCTTTAAAGAGACTGCATACATAGTAGTACATAATGACTTATAAAAGCTTATAAATAATAGTTACAGACTTTAAGTAAAGTGTAATCATTGTTTCAAGTCAGAATGTCAAAAGTTTAAATACGTCCAGATAATGCATTATGTCACTCTGCGTTATTGAGTATTATGTCAAATTGTTATATATGACTATGATTATGAACATCTATAAGGCTTATGACAAATGTTATTAAGCATTATGAATGCACTGGATTCACAGAAAGTCTTACCAAAAAGTCTTTTTTAGTATTCATCTACAAAGTGCATTTCTGATGAAAGTAAATTTAGTAATCTTGCAATAATTATACAAAATGATTTGATATTTTTAATTCATTTGTGTATTTTTTGGTATCACTATGAATCCACTTTCTACATCTTTATCATAACATACCCGTTAAAAGTGAGCAACTCGATGTAATTGAATTTAATTTACAATCTTTTCTCTGTTAAATTTCCTTAGTTAAATCAATGGTCAAGATAATTAGAAATGCCTCTTAATAATCATAGATGTTTTGTTTTGGTCACAGAAAGGTAAGTCACCGTAGTCTGGGGAAGTAACACGATGTTAATTAAACATTGCGGAATTTCAGTTCTTATTGTATTTCATGTTATACCGCACCATTTCAGCATTTCATTCTGTTAGTAGCTGTTCTGGATTCAGGAAGTAGCATGTGAACGTTGCTTTAGCTGAAACAGCTCTGCTCCTCATCATCGGTATCATTGATGATCATTCCCCTCAGGGCACCTCTTTACCGATCAGACCCTCTCTCTGTAGGTTTAAGACTGAGTCAGCGATGATACGAGCCGTCTTTTTCTGGTAGCCACCTGAAGTCACCATGAGAATGGGGATCCCTCGCTTCCGCGCTGCCCTGAACACGATTTCATCTCTCTTAACGATGCCCTTAACGAGAGCAAAAGATAAAAAACTACTGTTCAATGCAAAGGAACATAATAAACAGAATTCTAAAGACCAAGAACAGAATTCTAAAGACCAAGCCCACATTCTATAAATCCGGTATTCATGATGTGTGACAAGAGTATTTATAAAGCTTAATAAAGTATTAAATTATCACAAGCCTCTGTTGAACAGCTGTTTGGTAACACTTTCTATGAATCCAGTAATCATGATGCATTATAAGAGCATTTATTAAGCGCTCTTAAAGTATTTATCTTTATATAATTTGTCATTAGGCTTTATAACACAAAGTGATATAATGCATTATAACCTGAACTTAACTTCTGTAAGGAAAGTCTGTAAAGAACAATAAGCTTTTATAAGGCATTGTCTGCTACTATGTATGCAGTCTCTTTTAAAGAGGTTATTAATGACAACACTTTATGTCTGTAAAGAGCACTAAAGTTATAAGCACTTTTTTAGAAAAAGCACAAGTTAAACACAAGTGTTATAAGGCTTTATGTCACCAGACTTTAGACTTAATGAACATTTCAAAAATATCATTTATTATGCATTATGTTACTTTGTCTTATAAGGGATGTCATATCTTTGTAACACTTTATAAGTGTGGTTATGTACTATGGACATTTAAAAAAGGCTTATGACAAGTATTATAAATCATTATGAATACTTTATACAGCTTCATAAATGTGTTAATAATGCATTATAAATACCAGATCTATGTTGTGTTAGCGCCTTTGTTAATGTACAAAGCTGTTCATAATCACACTTATAAAGTGTTTTAACAATATGACATCCCTTATAACACAAAAGGACAATGCATTATAATACAAACATTTCAACATTTTAATAAATCCAAGACGATAACACTTTTCTTAAAGCCTGTAAAGAGTTTTTATAAGCTTTTATAAGGCATTATGTACTGCTGTGTATGCGCTCTCTTTCAAATAGGTCATTTATAACAACACTACTTTATTTCTGTAAAGAGAGCTCGTAAGCTTTTAAAAATGGTATGACCACTTATAAAGCCATTCTTTAGGAAAAGCATCCGTTAAATACAAATGTTATTAGGTTTTATGTCACTTGTCTCTATAATAAGTTAGTAAACAGTTAAAATATATCATTTATAATGCATTAAAGAGCATTATGGCATGTTTTTATGACACTTTATGAGTGTGGTTTTATACATCTATGGATATTAAAAGGCTTGTGACAAGTTTTATGAAGATTTATAAATGTGTTGATAACGCATTATAAACAGATTTAAGTGTTACCGCCTCAGTTAATGTACCAAGCTGTTTATAATCATACTTCTAAAGTGTAATAACAATATGAAACCCCTTTTATATCCCTTATAATATAAACATTTCAACAATTTAATAAATTTATGTTGATGACACTTTACTTAAAGTGTGTAAAGAGCATTTATAAGTCATTATGTACTGCTTTGTGTGCAGTACATCATAGAGGTAATTAATGACAACACTTTACCTAATGCCAATCAAAAAGAGTTTATAAGCTTTTATTAACATTTAAGAGCACTTATACATTTTTTACTGAAGGCATTCCTTTACCACGTATGTTCTAAAGCTTTTTGACACTTTTAATAATGCATAATGTTACATTGTGTTATAAAGCCTTATGAGTGTGCGTCTACGCATCAATTTACATCAACAAAGCTTTATGATGCATAACAAATGTTATGAAGCATTATGAACACTTGATAAAGCTTCAGGAATGTGCTTATAACGCATTATAAATACCGGATTCAGAAAAAGCTTTCGAAAGTTTCAAGCAAGCAACTTTTTTTAAATTGTATTTATATGTTTTGTTTTTTGTGTACAATACCTGAGGGGAAATAGCTAGACCTCCAAGAGGATCACCATCCAGAACATCCGTGCCCGCGTTGTATATTATTATGTCAGGTCTGATCTCATTTAACGCACCCTCGGAGTGGAGCTCCACCTTCTGGAGATACTCTGTGTCATCTGTACCCCAGTCCAACTCCACCTTCCTTTTAATGGCCTCTGTACACATGCAAAGGTTATTCAGTCATATATAAATGGACAAAATGGAAATCATACTACTAGATAATTTAAAATATACGTCAGACCCATTTTTTGTAATCAAACATAAAAGATGTTTAGTAGAAGTCTTTTACATGATAAATCAACACTAAAACACTAGTTAGTCTGTGCATGTGTGTGTGTACACGAACCCATTTCATTTTCAGAAGACGTTTTTTTTTTCTGACACTTCAGGACCTAATTAGTCTCTTTTTGGTTTTAAACGCAGATGAAAACACAAGTAGCAAAATGCAGAATTTCCAAGAAGCGCCAGGCACTTTAAACACAGCTACATGTCACACAAGGTATGAAGTAAAAGTGAGGGAATAAGCGGAACACACCTTATCTTAAAAACCCAGGCTGCACCTCCTAATGAATATGTAGGATTTGATGGACAAATTCGTATAAAGGACCTTTTGTTTGGCACCAAAGAAAGTGTGAATGGAAAACATATTTGCTTGAATATTCCAAGAGGATAGTGTAGGTGAACGTAGCCGTTCCTGTACATGCTGTCACTCATCTGCAGCAGAGCGCTAACATTTATTGACAAGGTGATCGAGCAGTACTGTATGTCAATCAATCAGAATCCTGACATTTTGGTTAATGAATGCATTTGCAGAGTATATATTAATTCATTCATTCATCCATTTAATTAACTTTTAGGTTTGCAGGAGGTTCCTCATGGCCATCCAGGGGACAACGTTTTGGACGCTGGGTAGATAAATGTCGGACAGAGCGCCAACCCATCATTGGACACTCACTCACACGGACAAAGACACACTATATAGCGGTATCTTAGAGCAGCCATTCATTTATTCATTCATTATCTACTAGGGTCGCGGAGGGGGTTCCCCATGCCCATCCAGGGGAGAACGTCTCCGGCGCTGGGAAAATACACCCAGGAAAGGGCGCCAATTTATTGTTGGGAAACACACACAAACTATGGGGCAATTTAGAGCAACCAATTAACCTTAAATCCATGTTTTTGGACTGTGGACCAACATAAAAAGATCTAAATGTAAATCAAAATAATTATCCCATGGAGGTCTGGATTTGGAATCATACCCAAAATCAAAGTGTAAAATCAAATGACCGGCTGATCCAACTTCAGTGGAAATTTCTCAAGACACATTCAAATGAGGCTCAGTAGTGTGTGT
>JAOUQT010337844.1:0-13026 GCA_025769995.1 Xyliphius kryptos | reverse complement strand
GGAGAACATCTCGGACGCTGGGCAGATACACCCAGGACAGGGCGCCAATCCATCGCTGGGTACACACTCACTCACACAGTCACACACTCATGCAGAGCAATTTAGAGCATTCGAACTCCACTCAGATTGGGATTCGAACCGGGAATCCCCAGCGCTGAGAGGCGAATGTGCTAACCACTAAGCCACCGTGCCGCACAACCTGGAAACCAATGATGCTGAAATATGATTGGCTAAATGCTCTAATAAAGAAAGACATATCTGGAAGCGGCACGACCGAGGGAAACGTTATGAAAGGAAGCGGACAGAGCATTTGGAATTATTTAAGAAGTATTCATGGACTAAATATAATTACCATCAGTCTGTGATTCAGAGATTTCTAGGCCCTGACGGGCCGACACCACCGGTTATCCTTCTCTTTAAAAGTTGTGGTGATGTTTCGGAGGCAAGATGGCGAGCTTTATAAGTGGGTATAACCCTGAGTTTCATTGTTTATTAAATTAATACTACTGTTTAAATGGGGTTTTTAAAGGCTGTTTTCATTCATTCATTCATTCATTCATCTTCCACTAAATCCTCTATGAGGGTTGCAGGGGGGGGGGTGGTTCCTAATGCCCATCCAGATGAGAACGTCACGGGGGCTGGGCAGATCCACCCATTGGTAGTGGTAGCTCAGTGGTTAGGGCGTTGGACTATCAATCTAAAAGTTGGGGGGAAGTCCCCTTGGATAAAAGCGTCTGCTAAATAACCAAATATAAATGTAACAGGGGGCCAATGTGGGAGGTAAACCACAGAATCCAGAGAAAACCCATGCAGACATGGTGAAAACATGGAAACTCCACCCAGACTGGGATTCGAACCGGGGAATCTCCAGCGCTGAAAAGCGAACATGCTAACCACTAAGCCACGGTACCGCCCTGAAAGCTGTTCTTTCAAAAGTAAATTTGTTTGGTTTCTAATCCATAAAATACACTTCAAACAACTCAATGACCACAAGAGAATGTGGGTCCCGGGCCGAGACCCGCTTAGAACCCCGTGTTCGGCTTATCGAATAAAAACAGGATAATCCGAAATGTGTTCAGAGGAAAGTACGACGAAAACAAACCACATGACTGCATCATTGGACAGAGGAGCACTGTAACCACCTCTCTAATGACTCCGGATTACACTCCTGCCCATGGCGGTGTGGCGCTGCCCCTTGGACAGCTCTGTAATGACCACAGGACGGTGCTCTCAGGAGGCGTGGTCCGGCGGGGCCGAAGGATTTCCGCCTGGCTGGAGCCATCAGTCAGTGACAAGACAGCTCTTCAACCTCCATCATCCTGCCGTTCAGCCTTCAGCACGTGTCTCGCCGGCGCGATCGGCTGTCAGTCACGACTCGGTACGCGAGATGTGAGAGGAACACGTTGGAACAGGGCCTTCGCTGCTGAAGATCATTGGAACAGAGGCTTTCGGTGATGGTTCTTCTATGTTTTCACAGTGCACAGTAATTGTGGGGTTGTGCTGACAATG
This sequence comes from Xyliphius kryptos, assembly GCA_025769995.1. Taxonomy (NCBI): domain Eukaryota; kingdom Metazoa; phylum Chordata; class Actinopteri; order Siluriformes; family Aspredinidae; genus Xyliphius; species Xyliphius kryptos. The sequence goes on along the minus strand of JAOUQT010337844.1, from coordinate 11,517 downwards.
TTATTAGAGGTGCTGACACATTGACGTGTTGTGCATCTCCAAAATTACTGGAATCCGTGTTACGGCTGGGGGGGGGGGACGGCCTGGAGAACGGCTACAGCTCATAGCCTTACCGTCAAAACAGGAGAACAAAACAGCGCTATTAAAAAACGGCACGATGTTCCTGTTATAGAAACTCGGAGAGAACTATGTATAGACAAGACAAAAGTATTGGGACGTCCATCCTAATCACCAATTCCAAATGTTAATTTTAGTTCTGTTGCCACTGAGATACAAAACTCAATTACAAAAATGTTGTAAACTGTTTGGGGAAGGCTGTGACGGGCAGCATGCTGTATCACTGATAGAGGATTAGAGGATGAAGGACACAAACCGTGCAGCCACAGATGACCTACTGTCCACAAGGTGGAGCAGTATGGTGGAGGTATGTAAGATTGTACAGTGAGTGCATATCTTACCCATCTGGCACCAACAACCCTGTCACGGTCAAAAATCTCACGGATCATGACGGCTAGTATCCCATATCGCCTGTGATTTTAGACAGGCTAAAGCTGCTGTTACATGATTGGCTGATGATTAAGTAAGGGCGGGGCACGGTGGTGTAGTGGTTAACACGTCCGCCTCTTAGCACTGGGAATCCAGGTTCGAATCCGAATTTGTGTTTGTGTTCTTTGGCTTCTCCGTTTTCACCCCACAGTTCAAAAACATGCATTCAAAGTGAGTTGGCTGCTCCAAATTGCCCCTAAAATAGTGTGTGTATGAGTGAGCAGGTGTGTGTCCAGCAATGGATTGGTGCCCTGTCCTGGGTGTATCTGCCCAGGGCCCGAAACATTCTCCCCTAAATAAACATGAGGTACCCATTGCGACCCTAGTATATGGATGGATCTGCAAACTGGGAGGTACAGTGGCGTAGTGGTTGGCATGTTCACCTATTAGCACTGGGGATTCTCTGTTCAACTCCCAGTCCATGTGGGTTTCCTTCGGCTTCTATGGTTTCCTTCCACTGTCCCAAAAACATGGATTCAAGGAAAATTGGCTGCACTTTAATCTTACATTTTTTTTTCAATTTAGTTTTTTATATTTCTATTTTTAAGTTGTGTATTTGTGGAATATGGTACAGGTACTGGTTGCCTTAAATTTTCCTTTCGTATAATTAAAGTAGCCACCCATCCATCCTAAATTGCCCCCAGATAATGTGAGGTGTGTGTGTGTGTGTGTGTGTGTGCATCCAGCAATGAATTGGAACTCTGTGTTTCTGCCCAGCTCCCTTGTTCTTTCCATGTTCGTTTCCTCTGGGTTCTCCGGTTTCCTCCCATAGTCCAAAAACATGGATTCAAGGGTGATTGGATGCTCTACATTGCCTATAGTGTGTGCCAGGCAATAGATTTACACCATGTCCTGGGTGCATCTCCTCAGACCCCTAAACATTCTCCCCTGGATAGACGCTGAAGCAGGTATAAACCATAACACTAGCATTATTAATAAATCAGTGTACGTTACACATGATCGGGTTCTGAATGAAGGCCGTAGGCCGTCGGGTTCCGTGCAGAGCACTGCTGTTGTCGAGGTGCCTCTGCCCTGTCAACCCCGACGTGCTTTTGAGGAGGTGCAAACGGCTACGACGGGAGCCGCGCGAGGAGGAAGCTCCGTTTTATTCAGGGTTGTAGACAAGGCATCTGCATTTTACAGCGATGCCGTAACGTTTGAAGTGTCTGTTCGCTGAGGACGATGATGCGCCGTGAGTCTGTCAGCTGATCAGCTACCTGTCCCAGTCAAGGTTAAAAATACCCAACATCCAGACAGTTCCCTCCTCAAAACGTCAACATCCAGGACCCAGAACGGATGGATGGACAGAATTACTGACTCCCTTAAAGGCTAAGCAGCAAACAGTAAAATGTGTAAAGCATTAGTTAAGTCCCTAACTTGATTATCGATGAATAGAATTTTTCCCCCTTGGCTTATAAAATGGCTTATGAGACTTATTTAGCTCCACGGTCTTTGGAGTTTGTATATATACGTCATACGTGAGATGAAGATGGTCGACAACAAGCCGAGAAGTTAAAGCAGATGAGCTGAATGTGCAAAATGATAAAAAGGGGTGTGGTTTTGGGTAGCAGTGCAGTGGTGCCCCTGTGTACAAATGACCCAAAGATCCCGAATTATCAAGAAAGTGGACAAACCGTCACTCTGTTAGTTCTAGCACTCACGTCGTGCCAGACGACTAACACAACTATGGGATGTGGAAAGCAGGACTCACAGCCGCTGGGATAGGAACGGCCTTTATTACAGACAGTATTAACTGTCGAACAACCGATGGAACTCGCCAAAAGTCCCGCTCCCGTCCCATGGCTTTCTCTCTTCCCACGCCATATAAAGGCTGCACACGTAAAGGCTGCCGTGCCGCTGTAACCGCATGCTTTTCTAACAATATGGACATGTAAACAAGTTAATGAGAGGTGTTCAAGAGCCTGCTTCCTACCAGTCAGAAATCCCAGCTCTGATGACTGCCTGAGGTTGTGCTCTGCTCCCCTCTGGACGCAAATCTTAACAGATGAATGTTGTTTTTAAAAACATCACCCCTCCCTCACAGCCACTGCAGATTCATCCTCTTCATCTATTTGAAAGAATATCTTTGGAATCTGAAGAACAGTCATCCCCGCTGTTTTATAGCCCCGTTATTCACTGTATTCCACCAGGGACATCATGTGCTAACTTCAATTTACTTGAACTCCTCAATTTATTAAAAATATATATTCACATTTACATTTTAGAAGCTAAAATAATGTGAAATTTTCAGAGTGCTCCAGGTAAAACATATTACCTCCAAAAACTACGACTACAAATCTGATCTGAATGAGCAACAATTAAAACAACAAACTGGAGCTTAAACCCTGTATCCACTCACTGTACACTCTTTACTAGTATGACTTTTAAAAAATAAACACAAAAAATATATTTTAAAAAGAGGCGGCGAATAATATCCTTTCTGTGTCCAGTGTTTTATTTGCAGTATCTGAAAGGCATCCAACAGGCAACACTTATTTTAAAAATGACGGATGGATGAATTTCATCCGAGTCAGCATTTCCAAGTTCTTATCTTAAGGTAGAAAAAAGAGAAAAAACAAGTTCTTCCACTAAAATAAGTATAGAACACTTCCTTAAACTCCAGCTCGAAGGCTGGAAGGGTGTTATAGCAGCCGATAGCCTCCACCGTAATGTGACCCAAAGCTGCGGGCCGAACCCAGAGTATTAATAGCTGGAAAAGCGGCACTGCATCAAGACGAATGGAGACAGAACAGAAATAATGAATGTTGTGTAAAAAGTTCAAGCACCTGAATTAGAAAGCTCTGTGGCCCGAACACTAGCTCGCCTGGCAGGGATTGATTAAAGCGGCGGGGTGATCAATTGGCATTCTGAGGCAGAATGGCAGAAAAACACACCCATAACGCCATAAATATGACATGACAAATAAAGCCAAGCTTTTTAAATCGACGAAGGACCAGCATTTTAAACAATTTACAAAGTAAACTCAAAGTTGTTCGGGAGTGCAGAAGTGCAAAAGCATTATGGGCTGCTTAACTTCTGGCTTCTCTTATTTGTAAATCCATTCATTATCTTCCGCTTATTCCTTTATGAGGGTTGCGGAGGGGTTCCCCATGCCCATCCAGGGGAGAACGTCTCGGGCGCTGGGCAGATACACCCAGGACAGGGCGCCAATCCATCGCTGGGCACACACTCACACACACACATTCACGCTATATGGGATGATTTAGAGCATTTCATTTACCTGGAATTCATATTTTAGGATTGTGGGAGGAAACTGAAGAACCCAGAGAAAACCCACACGGACACAGGGAGAACATGGAAACTCCACCCAGATTGGGATTTGAACCGGGAACCCCCATCGCTGAATGGCGAACATGCTAACCACTAATTTGTAAATCAATTTGGATGAAATGCCAGCTAAATTTACACGAGTTCTGTAATACAGCTCGTTCCTATCCCAGCCGTCGTGCGATTCCAACTTTCACAATTCCCATAGTTGTGTTAGTAGTCTGGCACAAATTGGGCGCTACAAATAATGGAGGACACTGTGCACTGAATTACTGCATCTTAAAACATACTGCATCTTATAACTTCCTTCCACACCGCCATCTGATGTAGCTCCCTAAACCGGCGTTCACTGCGGTGCCACGCGTTAAACCTTTGAAGTGTGGCGCCTTGTTCAGTCATGAGCCGGAGGCTGAAAGCCTTTAGGAGCACCAAAATATCACACGGCATCAGCGACGGGAATCGGAACGGTGTGTACGCCCCCATGTAATAGCATTAGTTGTGGAGTTCTCAGAAGGTGCTGATGAGGGACTTTGCCTACACCCATCTCCCCCGCCGAGCGTGTAACACAAGCAGACGTTACCGCCTGCTTAGCCTATCGGGATGGAGCAGGCGCGCGGGCATGCAGTTTGGATTAATATTCTCTTTATTTCTCCGGCTGTGAGCCGAGGTCCCCCCCCCCCCACGCGTCAGACAGTCAACACCATGCCTTACTGGCACTGATTTATTTGAGCAGGGTGATTGCAGCGCGGTGGCAATTAACAGACACAAGTACACGCTTGTTCTCCCACTTGGACCAGAGAGCGAGGACGGGCCTCTGTAAGCGTCGCGACACAGCAGGCTGTTGCTGGGAAGAACAGAAGGCATCGATTTGCGCCGGTGCCAATACAACTCTGTGCCTTGCTGAATTGATGGCTGTTAAGTAGGTCAGTCGAGCGGTACGTTTCCTCGCGGCGAAATTCAGCCGCTTTATGCAGAATCCTTCTCAGTCTGGGTTCTCCCGCCACCCCTTCCCATCACTCCCTCGTGAATTAGAACTGGTAATTGCATTTTTAACATTCGGAACAGCTCCGGCACGTCCCCTGAGCTTTTCTAAAAGCCGCTCGGGCTCCACATCTTAGGAGTCTCGATTCTTTTGCCTTCTTCATACGATTTCTTTTCCTCCTGCGAGTCCACACTGGTTAGCGCTGCCATGAGTCTGCGCTGACGTCCTCCGCTGAGGGTTTCTGCATTACCATTCGGAGCTCAGTTTTCTCCATCAGTGCGGTAATGAAGTGCCGGGTAATGTATTTATTGCTTGTGTCATTACACAGCGAGAGGGAAACAAAGGGACGAAGTAGCAAGAAAAACAAAAGGCTCGAAAGCACTAAAGTATCAGGACACAAGTTTTAAATTTAGTCCCACGGCCAAAGCAAGAAACAGAAATCAAACAGCTGATCGTGTACTTTCGCAGAAACGACTTTACCTATGCGAACGAGACAGCGGAAATGGCTCTGCCAATGCGTACGAGGGGGCAAGGACGGCTTTGCCCACAAAGACGAGGGCGCAGGAACGGCTGTGCCCTTAGAGAGCAAGAACAGCCCTGCCCATGCACACAAGGAGGTGAAGTGGCTCTCGCGCGCACGACGATGTGAGGACGGCTTCATCCACGGGCAAGAGGGGTGGGAGCGGCTCCGTCCGCATGCACAAGAAGGGCGGTGACGGCTCCTCCCAGCTGTACTAACCTGCACGAGGGCTGCCCAGTCGGCATGCACAAGAGGGTGGGGACAGCCATGCTCCCTCGTGCCCGTATACAGAGCCGCCATCGCCCTCTCGTGCCCATGGGTAGAGCTGTCCCCTCTTCTTGTGAGCGCGGGCAGGGCCATCCCACCCCCTCGAGAGGGCGGGAGCGGCTCCGCCCACATGCACGAGAAGGACAGTCACGGCTCCTCCCAGCTATACTCACCTGCACGAGGCCTGCCGCCCAGCCGGCACGCACGAGAGGGGCGGGGACGGCCTTGCCCGCGCTCACGAAAAGAGTTGGTGCAGGTGAGTACAGCTGGGAGGAGCAGTCACCGTCTCTCTCGTGCATGCGGGCGGAGCCGCTCCCGCCCCCTCGAGGGGGTGGAACGGTCCTGCCCGCGCTCACAAGAAGAGGGGACGGCTCTACCAACGGGCACAAGCGGGCGATGGCGGCTCTGTACACGGGCACGAGGAAGCGGGGACGGCTCCACCCACACGCATGAGGGAGCAGTTAACAGTACTGTCCATACGCACGAGGGAGTGTGGACGACTCCGCCCACATGCGCGAGGGAGCAGGGAACGACACTGCCTAAGTGAGCAGGGAAAGGCATTGTCCACTAATTTAAAAGATCAAGATGGTTATGCCCACCTCCGAGAAAGTGGGATTGGCCCTGCCCTTTGCCCTAAGAGAGCCAGAACGTCTATATCCGCACACAAGAGTGGAAACATCTGGTTTTGACCTGGCAGGCACCAGATGAGATTAAACCCAGTTAAGAGTAGTCAGTATGTCCATGTTCGAGGCTAACCCGTCCGACACAACTCAGACCATTTTTGAGAGTCCATGTAGACAAGATTAAAGGAAACATTTTAAAACCATGATGAATAATGTTTGTTTGACTCTCAGCGGTTCTGTGGGTGGTATCATCACCCTTGCTGTCTGAAACAGCTCAAAACTAAAGTGTCATGCTTCCGAGTGGAACCACAGTAACACAAAAAACACATCAGGTGGTGCTGTTAGTGGTGCTGTTAACTGATTAACCATTAACGCATGACTGCGCACAAACCCTAATCACGCTGAATGATCTCTTTTCCTTCTGATCTCACTGCACGGTTCTGCATGTCCTGACTCGTCCTAACTGCTGCCTCACATGGTTCCTGTTTCCTGAGGCTTTGTTTTCAAAAATTAAAGCCTTTGCAAGGTTCCCATGAACACAGCCCTCCTCTTCCACAGTAACACGCAGGGATTCAGAGTCATGAAACCTTTTCCAAGAGGTCGTTGAGTTAAATTTGCATGCTTAGAACTTCAAGTGAACACTGTACGGACATATTCAAATTTCCCTTCACCCGTGTCCTGGCTGTTGTCCAGACCTGGCAGATTGAAAGGACACGGAGAAGGGAAGTTGTAAACTAACCACCTGGATTTGTTTCGAGTTGATTCTGAATCAGAGAGAAAGAGAAAAGAGGGTGCAGCTTCAGTTCGGCCATGTTTGGTTCTAACGTTCACATATAATCTCATGGAGATCCAGTGTTTATACAACAACCCGTCGTACCACACATCATCCGGCTGTATTCACAAGGACACACCACGGGGGCTGAGGGTGAGAAGGGGAACTCCACGAGGAAGAGAAGAAATAAAAGCATTGATTTCTGTGGTGTATCATCGTCCTGATTGGATGTCAAAACAAGCAGCTCGATGACCGTCTTATCTAGAACATTCTCTCTCGTGGTCAAGACCGTCAGAACATCAGCTTTAGGTATAAAATCTACTGACTACAGTGATCTTGCTCAACTGGTTTTTCTTAGTTTACAGCACTGGAAGTCATAAGCTCCGCCTATTTCTCCTCCCACAACTGATTCTTAGTCAATGATGATTCAACACATGACAATCGAGGACCCAGCCTCACAAGACAGACTATAGTCAATCAACTAGACACCAACAAGTCAATTAATCTGTGACGATTGTAAGCTGCCTTGCTAGTTGGGAAAAGGCCGATTAATTGGTTGCCTCTTTGCCACACGGATAATCGCAGAGTCACCTGTTGCTGCGTTGCCAGTTGTGTAATTAACCAGGGTGTTACCCGTTGGATAATCAGCTGCTCTTTTGGCAGTCGTGTAACTGGCGATTAATCAGCTGTTGCGTTACTATTCGGACAACTGGTGATTAATCGGCCACAGCGTCGCATGTTTAAAATAAGAAAAATAGGTGATTAATAGGCTACTGTCTTGGCGGTCATAAAACCAGCAATTAACCATGTGCCCCATTGCCACATGGATAAACAACTATTAATCTGCTGCTGTGTGGCCAGTAGTGTAATCGGCCAGTGCATTAGCTGTCTTGGCAGTTGCATAACTGGCAAGTTATCGGCTGTTGCGTTGCTATTTAGATAACTGGTCATTAATCGGTCGCCGGGTTGCTAGACAGATAATTATCAGGAGCATATCCAGTCGAATAATTGTGGATTAACTGTTGCTTTGCTATTTGGATAATTGGTTATTAACGGTCACTGTGTCGCTGCATTGCCAACCAGATCATTGGTTGCTGTTGTGCCAGTCTTATAACTGGCGATTAATCGGACGCCGCGTTGCCATGCAGATAATCAGCTGCTATCTTAGCAGTCGTATGAGTGGCGATTAAACGGCTGTTGCATCACTATTCGGACAACTGATTATTGATTATTCGGCCACAACGTCACAAGTTGTAGAACTGCCGATTAATCGGCTCTTGCCTTGCCATTCGGAAAATAGAAGAATAATTGGTCGCTGTGTCAGAAATATTTGAATTAATTGGTCGCCATATTGCCAGTCGGATAATCGGCTGCAGTCATTTAACTGGTGAATAATCGGCCACAGCGTCGTAAGTCTTACAAATTGCCAATTAATCAGATACATGGTGATTAATCAGGTGATGCATTGTCAGCCAGATAAATGGCTGCTGTGTTGCCAGTCATATAACTAGCGATTAATCGAGTGCCACGTTGACAGTTGATTAATCTCCAGCCGTTTTGTGAGCCAGATAATAAAAAAAAAAAAGCTTTGCCGATAACTGCAACAATTTACCAAGTTAATAATTCGCTAAATTACTAACGCTGAAATTACTAAACTGTCTAGATTAATCAATCGCCATGTTGCCAGTCAAATAATCGGCAGCGGTCTTGCTGGTTGCATGATTAATTGGCCACCGGGTCGCCAGTCACTTAATTGGCCAAAGCTTTGCAAGTCATATACCTGCCATACGGATAACCACCGATTAATCAGGCGCTGCGATGCCAGTTGATTAATCTGCAGCCATTTTGTAAGCCAGATAATCCAAAAAAACTACTTTTCTGATAACAGCAACAATTTTTATTTAATTTTAAGAAACACAGCATATAATTAATTTGTCCAAATAAATTCTACAATAAAAAGTAAAAAAAAAATTTATACACTCGCAAGCTTTTCCGTTTCTGTAACCTTCCATGAATTTTTAATCAATTCCGAATAATAAACTATAAAATCTAATGACCTCATTTAAAAGCAGAAAGAAAAGTTCTAAGAAAATAATAGTTGTGTAACACCGCCCACTCTGGCCTGTGCTACACCCCCTCGCTGTATTGTCTTACTAACTGCCTGGAAGAGTCATAACAGCGCACTGTGTGGGTGTATATATGCCTAACATCATTAGGATGATGATGTGGATGTAGATCAGATCACCGTAGGAGCCATTTAAATGCAGCCTTCTCCATCAGGATGATAAACAATGACATCATCTCATGCTGCTGCATCACGCGGTGCTCGAAGGTATGAATAATCACCGGTTCAGGCATCGAAACAAACTCAGGATCAGATTTATGTTATATACTACGCATAAAGAACAAGTTTTAAAACTTAGGAACTCTAACGGGGTTTACAGTCTGCAGAACACAAGTCCCGTGTCGCCGTGGCCCGAAGCCCTAAATCTGTGCAGCTCATTGAGCTTTGCTTTTCTTAAACAAACTCCACCATGTGTTTTATTTCCCTTTACTCGAGTCGACCGTGTGTACCCTTGCAAGCGAGCAGCGACTCGTTCGCAGGGTTCAGAGGGTCAGGGGCCCGTGCTTTTTTGTTATCGGGTGATAAACATGGCCAATATTTGCATTTCATTTGCATTTAGGCCCTGAAGGCTGTTTGGAAATGCCAAGAGGCTAAATCCTGTATTTATTACCCCGAGTCTTAACTAGTTTTCAGTTTGCCGCCATTTGCATCTCATTTGCATCGGCTTGGCTCGGCCCTGCCTGGGAATTGGGGGTTCGATGACCTAAATTATTCTTATTCTTCAGACCTGGGAAAGCGACTCTTGATCATTATTAATTAAATTAGGCCACTTAAGTGCAGGCGGAAACGTACGGCGAGATATTAAGCAAGCGGGAGGGGGCGCTTTGCAGCATCACTGCATGTGGCTCATCCACCGAGAGTTTATTACCCCATTAATCTGCCTCCCTAGTGAGTCTGACAAATAGGTACTCATGCCGGAGAACCAGGAACACACCTGTAAACAAAATTACCTTGCCTTCCGTACAGTTAATTAGCACTTTTTGTAACAAAACTTCCATTATTTCCTGTTAACTCATGTGAAATGTGAACACGGACGCCGCTGGGACTTAATGGTGGAGAAGGGATTAAGACTGGCAGCACAACAAGGAGGCAGCAGAGAACAATAAACGCACGTCCTGCAGGCCCGACACGTGAGGCCGTTTCGCTTCTGAGTCACTGGTCACGTTCGTGAAGACTTTCCAAATAAAGAGGATCAGAGAAAGAAAAGCGGCGGTGTGCTGACACATGAGGATGCTGGGAAAAGGCCGCTCGGGAGCGGAGCGCCCACCTGACCACCTGTCAGCCTCCACCTGCTGCTCCTTTCTCTCCTTTATTGACCTGATAAAAAGAAAAGTCACTTCTGTGCACACGCCGAGCCGCCACCTGTCCACATCTGCTGCCGCATTTCGTTCATTCGGTTTTGTTTCCTTCTTGTCCCTTTACTTCAATACACGAAGACGCAGCTTCCCAACTTCTTTCATTTATTTTACCTTCGAACGTTTGTGTTTTGTCAGACCTCGTGGTTCCATTTGAGTTTTTCACTGAGCCCCATTTCTTAATCTTAATTTTTTCTTCTGGCTCACTCTCTCCGTCATCTTCGAATTGTTTTCCACAGCCTTGTTCGTCACTTTGTTCTTCCATCTGTTTTTTTTTTATGGTCATAACTTCTTTTTAACGTTTTTTTGTCATTTTATAGCTTTAAATTTGTTTTATTTGGTCTATTTCTTCTTTTCCAACTTTTTGTTACTTCTTTTTTTCCCCAGCTTTTTTCATCAGTTCATTTTTCCAAATTTTTTTTCTTTACTTCGGTCTTTTCGTCACTTCTTTTTTCCCCTGATTTTCTTTTTGCCATCCATTTCCCCAAATTTCTTTTGTCAATTCTTTTTCCGACAACTTTCTTTTTCCCCAAGTTTTTTGACACTTCATTATGCTAAAAAAATTTTTGTCACTTTGTTTATTTTTTCAACTTTCTTTGCCACTTTTTACCACAACTTTTTTTTTCAATTATTTTTCCCACAACTTTTGTTTTGTTCTTCATAACTCCAAATCTTGTTTTTTTGTCACTTTGTTTGTTTCCAACTTTCTTTGGCATTTATTTACTTTTTTGGTCACTTTTTTTGTCCTGTCCAAATTTTGGCCATCGCGTCATACTTCTCCATCTGATTGGTCTATTATTTCTTTTCTAATAAATTGTCCCTTTTTAATTTCCTTTTTTGTTACTTTCCTTCATCCTCCGCTTTCTTTTTATCATTTTTGTGACTCTATTTGCTTTATCCTACTTACTTTTGTCACTTACTTGTTTTCCATCTTTACATTCATCTGATTTTTCCTGTTGCCACCTTAAATTTCATCACTCAAGTTTAAACTTTTTGTTTTTAATTATTACCTTCTGAATCTTCTTTCCTTCTTTTACCT
>JAOUQT010337843.1:0-23783 GCA_025769995.1 Xyliphius kryptos | reverse complement strand
ATAAGGTAGCCTGAACATCTGGACCCTCTTGATAACATTATACATGTTATATGAGTGCTTAATTCCTCGAAGAAAGATCTCTAAAGCTATTGCCAAAATAAACTTGGTGTTTCCACCATATGTAGTGAAGAAGAAAAAAACCATGTGGATGCTTTTGAAACCACACACAATAAACTGATTTTAAACACACTGCTTCTTTTCAGGAGCTGTACTTGTAGTGGTTTATTATTTTGCCTCATTATTCATTTTGAGAGGGGGTATGTTCAGCTGAAGGTGATAATTCTGCTGGTGTATTGCTGATGGAGGTCTAACATGGTCAGCTTCCAGCGAGACAAAAACTGTAACATTCCTCCTTAGATAAATCCACCAGATCTGTTTCATTTTTTCAGCTACAGGAAGACTGAAGGAGGAAATGGATTAGGGAAAAGCAAAACAACCCCAATTGTGTCTCAGAGGAGCTACAAGTAATCGCAATATAACCATGTTCTCAGCAACTCTGCTATTTCTAATTGAAGTCTTTGGCTCTGAAATTGGGCTCTGCACACTGCTGTAGTTTTGCCAGAACTAAGCCTCCACACATCAGTAAGGGCTTTAATAGTTTGCAGTTCCTGCAGTTTTAACACAAGTGAAACTAGAAGAAAAGGAGAAACTAACTCAAAGCCAAATTCCACTAGGTAATTACCCCAAAAATGGCTATTTTCAAAAGAGGAAACATCCTGATATAAAACAGAAATGGATGAATAATTTCCATTCATTGCAGCCATTTTTTTTCCCGTGGCAGTGTGTGCGCGCATGCCTTGGATGAGTTCTCCAGCTCCATAGTGTGCGTCACTGGGAGTAAGCAAGGCTCTAATATACAGAACAGATCCTCTGTAAAGTCTATCATATTCATTGCTCATAAAACTGATGAGGACATAATGTCAACCGCACAAGGCTTTGCATTGTGTCCATGCACCTACACAAACATGCACACCCTCTCACACACAAAAAAACATGCAATAATGTCATTGGCCACTTTATAGGCTGTGGACTTTGAATTTCAGACTTGTTGCAACTTGGCCCAACTTAGATAACCAAGGCTTAATAAAAATTGTAGCTTAAATACACATTCCATCCTTCATTTTAACAGGTTGTATTGTTTGAGGCCCAGCATTAAATCTCATGCTCATCCAAATTCGCAATTCACAAACACATAATGGTCCACACATATTGCCAACAGTCGGTGCATACCTCACCTGTCTCATGATGCATGAGTTTCTGTCACTGACTTGTTTGATAAAAATCTTTATGCATTGTTCATTAATAAAAGAGTCTTTTGGTGGCATTTATAAAGGAAGGGTAGCAAATACCTTTTTTTTTTTTCATCACAAACTTGCTGAAAACATTAATTTTGTCATACTGAGCAGAGCGGAATTGGTTAAACTAGACACAGCATGCAAACGATTAAAGGTTTAAGAGCCACAATAAAAATAAAAAAAACAACTGCCATGATTAACTTAAAATCACATGGTTTACATTTATGTGTTTCAGCTGAACGAGTGTCATCTTTAGGTAAGGACTGGCACAGACCCTGCCTGAAGTGTGAGAAATGCAATAAGACCCTGTCTGCAGGCTCCCATGCTGAGGTAAATATTCTATCAACAAAAGCTGATTATATAAAGCAAGTAATTTAATACCAGTCAGACTCCGCAGACGCATGTTGACTTTTGGCAGTCAAAACATTGTCTGGAACTACAGTAGAATTAGGCTTGCTTTGAAAAATGGTCCGCATATTGGCTCAACTCCATAACCATTAACATGCCAAAAACAGAGTTATGTGTTTTTTGTTTTGTCTTTCAGCATGATGGAAAGCCATACTGTAACAACCCGTGCTACGCTGCGCTCTTTGGTCCCAAAGGTGAGCCAGCATTCATCATTACATAATTGCACCTTTGGGATTTATCTATAGCACTTAAACAAAACTGTTTAGTAACAGAGGTGTAACTTTATTTAAGAAATGGTTGTAGACCCTCCACCTTGAACTGCTGTTCTGCACATAGGTTTTTTCTGAGCCCAGGAATGTCACATATCTATGTTCTTTAGCAGCTATTATCTGAAGATTGTGTAAATATCTTGTATCTTCTGCAATGTCTTGTGTTACAAAATACAATGAATTTATAGTCATAAAAATCAGGTGACAAAGCTTTAAATATTTCATAATAGTATATCAATATGAGTATTAAAGTGTACATTGACATGTATCACTTAATTATTACCATGTTTTCAGTGGTATTAACTGACTTCTGTGTTTTTGTCTCTCTCTGTTCCTTTTTGTGCATTTTTTTATAGGGTTTGGACGTGGAGGTGCAGAGAGCCACACATTCAAATAAATTCCAGCGCAGGTAAGGTCATTCTCCATGCATTTTACAAATGCACATTTAAATTCAGTCTACACTTACAGAAAACAGACATTTACATCCTGTTTGTATGCCATAATGTACAGTTCAGATTAATCTGAAATCTGCCGTTTATATCCGTTATTAATTTGTAAGTTGTTATTTATGTTGTCTGTCTCTCTTGTTACAGATTCCCTCTGCCTCTACGATCCAGCAGAGGAATATTAGACAACCCCATTCAGCCTTTTTTTTCTAACTATAGCTTAACCAAAGAAAACAATGACCAAATCATGACTTTTTGGCTAAGAGTTTACGGTTTTGTATTTTAACCACTAATGGCTGATTTCCCAGCTCTTCTTCCAGACTTGGCTGGTGAATCAGCATTAGCATTACATAATGGTCCAAGACTGGATAGGTTGTTATATGACCAGGAAACTAGTTAAGTAGGTTTAATTTTGAAGAATGTACTGTAGTTTACTATAGCACCATCGAGATGTTTGACACAATTTCAAGCACTACCGGTATATAAACTCACTGTCATGAATAAACATTCCTTTGAACAATAAATTGTTTCACTTTGCAATTTTGTTTGTCTTCATTTATTTAGATAATTTATGTTTTTTAACAATTAACAAAGTGTTACCAGATCTGTGGTTTGTACATGTAAACTACACTGTGGGTTGCTTGGCGTATTTTGCCTATATATAATTAAGAAGAATTATTTTACATATTCAAAATAAACCAGTTTTGCCTACATATATTAAGATAAGAAATGTTTACATATTCAAAATATTCCAGTCTTTGTCAAATAAAGTTAAACAACAGCATAAACGCAACACTAAACCCAAAATTACCATAAACACACATTACAAACAACCAGTGTGCAAACAACCAGTAACACCTTTATTTTCATACATGGTGTTCCCAGTGCTTTAGTTAGTAATAGTTATGTTCTCAAATTGTGTTATGATGTGGTTCATTTAGTTGGTCTGATTATTTATTAGCAGTATAAAAATATCAGAATTTTATGACTATTAAAGGTCTGTGCATGTTGCAATGTGTCTTAATATAAAAAAAAAATGTAAGTTGACTGTTTGATAGGCTACATAATTATATTTATTAAAATTAAATATAATTTAATTTAGATGATTTAATTACAATCTAATCAGTAAATTGAAGTTGTACTGGCTCTAGAGAAACAATTGGTGCTTTAGTCTCCCAACCCTAGTAGCCAATTTTTTTTTTTTGACAAAATCATGTTGTGAACATGGAGTCTCCATATTTGCAAAAGTTTTGTTAATGAATGTCTTGAACATTTCTTTCCCATAAATTCATGTGTAGCTGTATTCAAGTGAGTAAATGGACCCTACAATTTTGATTTAAATCACAAATAGCTTGAAATCCTTACATGGTAACACTCTCTTACTTTGGCTGTATTTGCCTGTTCAAATTTGAAAAAAAGGTTTAAAAGTGAGTCTGGGGCATCTTGCAAATCCCAAACATTAGACAAGCATGCCACACCCATCTGCTCGTAACTACCCTCCTCACCACGCACATGCTGGCACTCACTTCCTCCTGCCTTCAGAGGGCATGTCGTTGTCATGGTAACAGACCCAAACAGGACCCAACACAGGCATTGGCAGTACACACACTGTCTTACTTAGGCCTTTGCTCTCGAAACAAAGAGCCATTACCTCACAATGAGTCGACCATAGAGAAAGAGAAAAATCTAATTTTATTCTTTATATTTTCTTTTTTAGATTAAATAGGGGTAAAAGCATTAATGAATAACATTTGGCCCACCTAATCTGCCCAGACAGGAAGGATATGCTTACCACAAAATTTCACTTCAGTTCAGATAATCTGCTAAACTGTCCCATTTAAAAAAAAAAAAAAAAAAAAAAAAAACTTATCCAGCTTTCATATTGAGAGCCGATAATAAGCAATTTATAAATGTGGCATCCTCTAAATAAGCTCAAAGTAGGACCAGCCTTGGCTTGTGAAATGTGTTTTAACCATCACACATCATCATCATTATCATCATTACACTTGGTTCAGTCTGAACTCAGCAGGACTACTATAGCAGAATGTTTTTCTTCTCACAGCTTTTACAACAGGGTAGCTCTCAAACCCTCCTTAGTAAAGGCGATAAAAGGGCAAAACACACAGCTCCACTGGAAATAAAAGAGTTTATTACATTTTCCCAAAAATAACATTGAGTAGTTTAAAGGCTTTTTAAGAGTTCGACCAAGCCACCGATTATGACCATTAAAATGTCTGCTGATTGTAAAAATACAACAAAAATGGTCATTTCTAACATTTATGCAACTACTTGGTCCTATTTTACCATCTGAAACTAAACTTTTAAGTGATGTGTAATAACAGGAATGATAGAATGTCCACCATGGCTCTGATGAACACGGATTACAAATGCCAGAACCATGCTGAAAGTGTACACTAAAGTTCCCAGGTTCCTATTAACATTTATTGTGTTCATTTCTGCCTAGCAAAACAAAACTGTGACGAATTATAAAAGAATGGAAATATTGGGACTGTCCATTGCCTTAATGCTTCACAATAAAACTTATGCAGAGGAAACAAAATGGTAACTATTTTAGCTGGCTTATGCCTTTGCCAGTTTTTGTGCCATAAATCTTGCAGCAGCCCTTATTTTAAATTTAGCTTGTCTGTGTTTTTACTATCTGAATTTTGTACATTTTTCTGGTCAGTTAATAAAAGGCTTGCAAAAAGTCTAGCACTGATTGTTGGAATTGCTCTGGCCTACTGTTAATGCAAAATAATAAAAAAAAAAGACACTGACTCAAATTAAAACTTAAAAGTATTTTTAAAAGACAACACAATTTACTAAAAAAAAATTTATTTTTGAGGGGCATTTGCTAGAACTTAAGATTTTCCTCAAATTTTGATCTTATTTAATCATAATTGGAATCAGAATATTTTATTAACCTCAGAGGGACATTGTGGTTATGACAGTTGCACCCTTACAGGAATTACAAATACATTAAAAAGTAAGGGCAAAGTACTAAATTGAAGAGCTATTTAGTGGTAATTTGTGCTTTGGCATAAAGGCTTTTTGCTTTAATTTAGTCAAAATCTGTCCAGCTAAAACTTGTCACTTGATCATAATTCAGGTCTTTCAATGGTTTTGTGGTTGTGTTACAGTGGTCTACGGTATTGTTATTAAACTCATTAGGTGGTGAGTTTTTATTTGAATTTAATCTACACCTCTTAAAAAAAAAACAGGTGCTGAAGTGTTACAGAAAGGAATCATGCCATCCCCCAGGCTTCATACAAAAACCCTTTTGAAATGCAATTCTGTTATGAAAGCAATTGTTATTCTAAAACAAACCGTAGACAGGTAGGAATGGAAATAAAGATACGTCATTATTGTTTAATGTTCACCTAATAGTAGACTCATGAATATTAGCCAATGTAAAAACAGCCTATGGTCGATTAGAAGTCATGTTCCATCTTTACTAGGTACACTCCAAATCGTTCACCACGCTCTATTGATAAATGTCGCCTGGTGACTCCAACTCACCGGGGTGCCAAATCTCACTCCATTACATTCACCACTTCTAAATGGTGGAACAGCCTTCCCAACAACATCCGTAAGGCTGACTCACTTAACATTGTCAAGAAACTTCTCAAAACCCATCTCTTCCACAGACATTTGCTATAAAAAAAAAAAAAAAAAGCCAGATCGAGTTGATAGTGCTACAGTGTAGCTGGTTCTTCCTAATAATACTGACTTGTGTTGTTCTCTCATTAGTAAGTCGCTTTGGATAAAAGCGTCTGCTAAATGACTAAATGTAACGTAAATGTAATGTTGGGTTCATGCCTTGCTCTAGGTGACATCTTTGTAGGACAACATCATTTTGAGGGGAATAATTGTCTGACTGAATTTGTGAAGTGGATTACTTTTGTGATGGTTTCATAATCTAGTCTAATAAACATCAACAAATCTTTTTCTGAGGTCCTCAGTCATCTTTATTTTATCTTTGTACAGTGAAGATTTGACTTTGATGGATCATTATTCTTTAAAAAAAAAAGAAGGCACCCACTCACACCAGATCATCCTCCCAGTAATTAAAAGCAACCCATTTGATTTTAAAAGATCTGACCTGTGGAAAAATACATTTCTAAATGAGAAACAGAGCCAGGGAAGTAGGAAAGATCCTGGATCTCACGTCTGACCTTGTCTATGTTAACCCTCTGTATGTCTGTACAAGGGGGTCGAAAAGGAGTGAAGCACGAAAGAGGGGAAGGAGATTTAGCTATAGCAAGAGAGCAAACACTGAAAAGTTCTGGTTGTGTGTATCTTTGTGTCTGCATCTTTACCAACCAGCCTATAAAATCTATTTTTTTTGTTTCTGGCAATCAGAACTGTTATACACTCTTGAGCGTGGGATGTAAGTCATTGGCAGAAAAGTTTAGAGCCACGAGCACAGTAGGAAAACTAAATGCACTGCCTCCCTTTCTTTCTTTCTTACAACTTTTTTTCCTTCCCCCCTTGTTCCTTTTAATTTTACCCAGTGCATGACCTGTTGTTTCAGGTGGATGAAACTAGCATCTTAAGTGCAAGGGTGAAACATGGATCAGTCCCAAAACTGGAACTCTGCTTTGGAGAATGGTGTCAAGGTTTAAAATTCAGCCATACAATTAACTGCTTCAAACAAGCTGCAGCATACCTGGTAGTAGTAAGTGCCAGAGGTGGGTACAGGACATGATTTAATAAGCTTGATGTCTGTTATGCATCATCGCACAGATGTATCTGGACCAGTGCTGATACGGTGAAAGGTTAAATGCCACAGAGAAACGATGTAAAAAAACAGCACTCACCATGATCAGGTGATCATAGCGCACACCGCTCCTGGATGGCAAATGAAAAATACCAAGTGTTAGACCAAATACTGTAAAGCTGAGGAAAGTGTTAAACCAAATGCTGTAATGTTGTTTCATGGCAGAGAACTGTCCATATTAAAAAACGGTGTGAGGTAACAGATCATAATGGTGACAGTTTGACCGCTGGCTGCACTCACACAAATGGAAATACCAGAACTGGACCAGATGATGAGGATGTAATGGTAAAGCTTTACACAGATGAGTGTTGTGTATACATGTTTAAATCTTACATTTCTGGCCTTTTGTCTCATAATTTACAGATCTGCATTGCAGTTTTGGTTAACACCTGCAGCCTGAGTGGAGACATGGCTGTTTCTCTATCATTCTGTCAGAATTTTGACTTGAAGATGGCATGGACAAAATGTGACAGTGGAGCTGCAATTAAATGGGGATTTGTGAATGAGAGTGGGGAAAAAGAGAAGCAGGTGAAGTAATGGACCTTACATGGGGCTTGTCTGTGTTAATTGTCACTGTGTCTGGAAAAAAATAAAGTTAAGAAGAGGAGATAGGGATAGATCAACTGTTGTTCCACCAGCCAGCCTACAAAGAACTGTTTAAATAAAATGTACATTTGGTTTTAACTAACTCCTTTCTGTAGTTGTTGTTGTGTCCATGTGTGTTATAACCTGACTCGAATTTGTCTTTCAGATAATCTGCTAATCTTAATGATTCACATACTTTTTCCACTTTAAAATATGAAATATCGGATCATTATTTTCAAGAAATAAATAACCAAGTCTAATAATTGTCTCAGATGATTAATTAGTTTTTTTCTACCTTTAGGAGAACCAAAAAGAAATAAAACCCAGCAGCTTTTAAAGTGAATATTTCCTTAAACTTCGCTTCAAAAGCCTTATTTCTATTATTTCTATGAAGTAAAAAAAAATGGGGCTTGTGTAATAAGTGTCCCTTGTGTTCTCTAGAAGGTCGTGTTTATTCTGTTTATGCACATCTATAAACTTTAGTTCACTTCTTCACTTATGACCAAACATTAGTCTTGCTGATTTTTTATTTGGATATTAAAGTGATCAGCTGGTGTATTTAAAGAAAGAAGAAATATACACAATGTTTTAAAAATTAATCTAAAATACCATAAGCTTTCTATTTACAGCACAGACAAAAAGATATTTTATGATGTCAATTGTATGAATTTGTATAGAATGTGTGCATACTTGGCCCTGAAGCCATTTGTCACTAACTGCCTATTTCCAAATGCTATTTCTAATTCAACTGTAATGTCAAGTATACAATATGGTGCTTTACTTCATCTGTTTGCCGTTTGACATCTGCTTAATCTGGTTTCCAGTGCCTCTGTTAAACAACATAATACAAAATGAGTCAGTCATCACAGCATCATAACAAGTGAAGAAGGAAACCAAAGCTTACAGCTGCACACAATTATGCTTAGCAAGTTTTTTCCCCTCCAAAGAATGGCTTCTTCTCTGTGGAAGCTTTGGACAAGCCAGCAGGTTGCTGGGAAAATGGGTTGAGGAGAAATGCCTTTAGGCAACTGTAAAGTACAGTCATATAGGTATAATCATCTCGTAAACCGTTTTTTCCAACATCTTTTTCACAAAGTCCTCAGACAGCACTATTCTTACCTTTAGACAGGCACAAGTCTGTTCTGTGCTCTGGAAAATTACCATGCCATTTGTGTGTAGTTATAAATGTTGATTTCCTGAATTATGCCAAAACCATTACAGCCTTACACAAAACTTTGTTGATCCTCAACAGAATATAGTAATACTTGTTTGAAAAACATAAAAAGACATGAACTACAAAAATACACTGCTCTAGAAAATAAAGGAAACACTAAAATAACACATTCTATACATCAGTGAATAAAATATTTAAGTTGAAAATCTTTATGTAGTAGTTAGTGGAATGCGTTGAGAACAAAAATGATCAAAATGTAAATCATAATTATTATCCCATGGAGGTCTGGATTTGGAATCATTCTCAAAATCAAATGACAAGCTGATACAACTTCATTAAAACTTCAAGACAAGTTTAATGAGGCTCAGTAGTGTGTGTGGCCTCCACATGCCTGTATGACCTCCCTACAACGCCTGGGCAGGCTCCTGATACATACGTACATATATATATATATATATATATATGTATGCTGTAATTAAAGTTACAATAAAATGATATTAAGTACATTGGCCAGCCACTTGATTATGAACATTACCCTGTTTTTACATTTATTGTCCAATTAATTCATTTCAATTACCAAATAGACAAATTTGAATCTCTAGCGCTGAGAGGGGAACTTGCTAACCACTAAGCCCCTGAGTCGCCCATAGATATTAATTTTCAATAAAAAAGTTTTTTTACCTAATTTCATCTAATCTTATTGGTTGAGCTCTCTACAACAGTTTTACAGGACACTGCTTACAGAGACATTTTTGGGTGGTTAATTAAGCTCAGTTCAGGAGCATCACTAATGTGCCCCATGGCTGCATCCGATCCACAGAATCTTCCACCACCCAAAATAATATCTGCTCTGTGCTGGACTTTCAGGGTACACTTGCATTTTAGGAAAAAACATTTCTTTAGGTTTTATTAGGTGTATTCTTAGGTGTGTAATCCATTAATATGCAAATCAATCAAATTACGACGGGCACTACAAAACCTCCAGTCTTCTGAGTCATTTAAATGTATTTATTCCACAGGGCAGCTAATACAAAGCCCCTTTTGTAAAAAAAAAAAAAAAAAGAAAAGGAGAAGGAGTTTTGCAAGATCTGGCCCTCATTTGTCTAATTGACACAACACGGCAAATATTCCATTTGTTTGGTTTGGCCTTTCCACCTTGCCCCTCCTCCTCTTCATGGTAACGATAGTGTGAGCTTGAACATGACTATTGAACGCTTGGTTTACAGTCCAGCACATGTATGCAAACACTCTACAGAGAGATTAGGTAACAAAGAAAGACTTCCAAGAGCTAAATATATTTATCTGAAACTACAACTTGAATTTTAAAATTGGTGTGTGAGTAAAACTATATAAAACCCCCAAAACAATTCTTAAGGCGCCATTGATTCAACTTCAGCTGAAGTTGAATCAACATATGAAGAAGTAATAAAATGTACAACGCATTTCAATGGAATAAAATATTGAGACAAAAATATTTAATATATGTTGCACAATTACTGCAATTACAGCTTAAGATTGTAGTGCAATCTGGTAAAGTTACTCAGCAAGTTCAGACTTGTAGTTGTGTAATCATTCATTATTTGTCTTATTTTACTGTGTAATGTTTCTTCGTGAAATCTACACGTTTGCACTCTGTATTCTATTATTTTTAAATTGGAATACACACATCGACATGACTGTGTTGTGTCTGTGAAATCATTTCTAGCATGAAATACCTCTGTGAGTTTTATAAATGGTCCTGTATAATAGTATCTGATGTAAACTGAGCAGACAGTGCATTTCCTAACCTAGATAAGGCAAATAATTGCTTTCTTATTGGATCCATGTGTCCTATTTTCTGGCTCATCCACTTTTTTTGTCCAGATTTTGGGCTCAAAAACTTGTCTGTGGGCAAATGTTTAAAAAGCAGTGAAATGTGTTATTCAGATTAAAAGAACACTGGTACTTATTTTAGTGCCATACCATACATTTTAACCTGACCAGTGTTCTCCACCTTTTTAAAGGGAAAATATAAACATCAAGATAAGATTGAGATATTTTTATTTAATTTAATATTGTGGTTTTGAAGCTGAATATGGACAGAAATCAAAAGGGGATGCTGAGAAATTGGACCATTCTGGAATGACCCTCAAATGGGGGTAGACCAAGCCCTGCAGAAGAACAAACAAGAAGAGCATGGATTTCAGCAGGGATAGTGAAGTAAGCTGGCAGCAGACAGAACTTCAGCTAAGCTTTCCACCTTGGAAGAACCGCTGAGAAGACCACAGTGCAGCTCAGACTGACATTAGAGGGACACCCTGGAGGCAGAACACAGGCAGCTGAAGATGCTGAAAGAGGTGTTGCAGTAGTGCTTCGGAGACAAAATGTAGGCCAGCAAACTGCAACTTGGCGCCAGGCAATATGTATGACTTTCTGCTTCAGAGAGACTGGATTGTGTCATGAAGGAAGCAGACTGCACAGAGTCAATTATGTGTGCAGGACACTGCGAGCCAATGGCTGGGATGTGCTAGATGACTGAAGCTAAAGAAGGAGCCGCCATTTAAAGGGCAGCACCAAAGTGCCTGTTCAGTTTAATAAATAATGCTAGATTTTTAAGGAAAGAAAACACCGAGCACAGCAATGCTGTAAACAGTATTTAAGTATTTAACTGACAACACGGTCTGACTGGGAAAGCTGTCCTATCCTAGTCGTTTAAATCTCACACCAAAAATAAAAACCGTTCACAAAAAAGGCCAGGGTTGACGAAACTGAAATGCAACATCTGAGTGCCTCTAAAGCGTAACAGTGTGTATGTGTTGCAATAAGGGACACTGGCTTCACCATTTTAATTGTGTAGCATTTGTAATATGGGTAAGTGCAAGGTGCAGAATGTGCATCTTGGGCCTCCTATGACTGACTGCAATCAAAGCTTGAATATTCTTGATTTCAGGAATGATAGAGATGCTTGTGGGAGTCTTTTGCCTCAACAGGGGGTTCCTCTTGCCCAACTGGGGGTAACATATCGGCCCTGGGCAGATACATCCATGGCAGGATGCACACTTACTCAGACACACTATATAGGGGCAATTTGAAGCAGCCACTTCACTTTGAATCCATGTTTTTTGGGATTGTGAGTGGAACCTGGAGAACCCAAAGAAAACCCATCACGGGGAAACTCTATCCTGATCAGGATTCAAATCTGGATCCCCAGCGCTGTGAAGTGGACGTTATTCACAATGCAGATTAAGCAGCTAAAATAGTAATTGAAGCTGTTTTGGGTTGTAATTACACACAAAATGTACATCTGCTGGCTTTCACTAAATCAGCATAGTGTAATATAGCAGCAGTAGATCGACATTTATAATAAAAAAAGAATGGGAGTGGTGGCTCAGTGGTCAGAGCATTGGACTATCAATCTAAGGGTTGGGGGTTCAAATCCCGGGTCTACTGACGTTACCAATGTGGGTCCTTGAGCAAGACCTTTAACCCTCATTGCTCCAGGGTGCTGCATCAACCCTGTGTTCTGATCCCAACCAGGTTGGGATATTTGTAAGTCGCTTTGGATAAAAGCGTCTGCTAAATAACTGCATGTAAATTTAAATGTAATAAATGTGACCGGACATCAAGATGCAAAAGCATGACACACGTAGCACATATAAAAATAAGTGTGTATTGTTTATAATACCATCTAAAGCATTTTCACTGATGCAAATCTAAATCTGCTAAACTCTTATTTATTCATTCATTTATTTTCTTCCGCTGAATCCTCTATGAAAGTTGCAGGGGGTTTCCCATGCCCATCCAGGGAAGAACAATTAGGGCGCTCGGCAGATACAGCCAAGACAGGGTGCCAATCGATCACTGGGCACACACACAGTTATACACACAAACTATATGGGGCAATTTAAAACATTCAATTTATATTGAGTCCATGTTTTTGGACTGTGGGAGGAAACTGAAGAACGGAGGAAACCCAAACGGAAACTGGGAGAACATGGAAACTCCACCCAGATTGGGATTTGAACCAGGAATTCCCAGAACTGAGGGGCGAACATACTAACAACAAAGTCAAGTAGCTAAATTGAATTGTGAGCAGTTCCAAATGTCGTTACATATACCTAATAAATTATTTAAGCAACATTTCAAAGAAAATTGTTTAAAATCATGTGATTCACAAAGAAACTAGAAACACTTTCCTCTAAAATACCTAGAGAGACAGAACACAATGTTTACACTTTTATTGATGCTGGAGGAGTTAAGATAAGATAACGAAATCCTATAAAAATGTGTTTAACTCTGGTTGATTACTTTACAGCAGTCGCAGCGCACTCTGAATATTACAGGCCTATAATTACATTATTAATGCACATAAGTACTAAGTACAATTGGCTGTGTTTATTATTATGAGGGTTATATTCCATTAGGCCTTGTATCACTATGAGTCACATTGCGGTGTATTACTGACATCTTGTGGTACATCGTGGTAGTTTTTATTAGATCATTCCATTTCAGTGGCTTACAAATCCTTGGATTATTGACTTGTAAGCCGATGTATTGGCAGATTTAACAAAAGTTAAGACTGTTAGAGCAATTTAAGACTGTTAAGGCAGAAAGGTAAATAGAATAGCTGGCTCACATTTTAATAAACAAGGACACCTGAGCATTACCAACAACCTGAAAGTCAACAGCCAAGGAACGCCTTTATTTATGTAAACAAAAGAGGGTTTACCTTATGATGTCCAACATCCGTATCACTGCAGATTTACATACTTTGCTTTAAAACAACTAAAATCGGCCCATTCTGGAACAAAATATTAAAAGCAAGAGCAGAATGAACCGGTTACGAGGCACACAGGTAAAATAAGTAAGCATGCCAAACACAACATGAGACCGGAAGGTTTAAAAAAGTTTATAGTTTTAACTTAATCACATGAAATTATACGTAATAAAAGTATGATAAGACCGCATATGTGTACACATACTGACCAGGAAGAGTGTTAGACGATGCCTCAGATGTACACTTGACCTCTACAAACATACAGCGGGGGCACAGTGCGTCTACTAATGCACAAACACAAAGCCGTTTACCTGAAACGGCATGCAAAAAGGAAAGGAAATAAATAAAATGAACAAAAAGATAAAGGGGGCCTACCGATCTGATGCTAACGTTGCTGTGCCAAAACACGGTGGGGGGTGGCCTTAAACTCTTCTGCAAACAGTGTTGCCAACTTTGCAACTTTGTCGCTATATTTAGCGACTTTTCAGACCCTCAAGAGACTTTTTGTAGTAAAAAGCCACTAGCGACAAATCTAGTGACTTTTTGTGGTGTTATTAGAGACTTTGAGACTGAACACACACGCTCTTCAGTTGCTGTCCTCTGGTGCTTAAGAAAACTAAAAATAAATAGATAAATAAAACAAGAAAAAAATAATAAAATAATAAAATAAATAAAAACTAAAAAGTAACTCTGCCAAAATGTCTCTTTTAAGTTCACTTTGCCGGTCCCAAGCCCGAATAAAGGAGGGGTGTTAAACATAGAGTAGCAGTTCCTGCTAACTGCTACTCTTATACTAACATTTAACAACACAGCAAAATAACTATTTATGTAATTTACGTAAAAATGATTTATACAAAGCATTAGTCATGTAGTTATTTTGAGAAGTGACTGCCTATTTCAAAGGCAACAGATGTTTATTTGTAGTTCTAACATGTTTAGGGTGTTTTTTACTCACTTTTTTCTTTCCGGATGTTATTCCTTTACAGCTTCAAAAACATGAATTATGCAAATTAGGTGATGACGTCATTTAGCGACTTCTAGCGACTTTTAGGACGACCAATAGCTACTTTCCTTACTGAGGAGTTAGCAACACAGCCTACAAAAGCTGAGTCATCCCTGCCAGCTTCCCTGCTCTCAGCTTCCCTCACAGCTGGCAGTGGGTTAGAGACTTCTTGAGCGCGAGCCATTTACCTTTCAGAGGGCCGGGTGATGCCCAATGCGCTCGTTCTCTGCTGGTGAAGTGGTACTACATGCATTAAATCCCTTTCCAACATTTGTGCGCTTGCTCAGTCTTAAGAGTAGCGTGCCACCTTGCCATTTGCAACATCCACAAAAATAATTGAGAAGGAACCAATGGAGTACCACCACATTCTCTTGATTTAATCACAGTGGGTCCTAGGCCCAGATAATCATGGGTTACATAATGCATCAGACAAGACCCAGGTTAACACTGTCCGCCTTCAGTTCTGTCGGCCTACAGAAAAATGGTGTAAATCGGGCTAAGAGGAGAGGTTAAGAACATTATTTGCAAGAGTTGAAACGCTGAATGTACAATTTCTAGTAAAGGGAGGTGGATAAGATAAAAACAAGCAAGAAATCAAATGGAGGGATAGAAGGATTGGTGGTGGATTTAAAGTATACTTGCATGG
Organism: Xyliphius kryptos; assembly: GCA_025769995.1. Lineage (NCBI taxonomy): Eukaryota > Metazoa > Chordata > Actinopteri > Siluriformes > Aspredinidae > Xyliphius > Xyliphius kryptos. Next base: position 8,421 of record JAOUQT010337843.1, on the reverse strand, counting down.
ACTAGGTGGAAGGAGAAATCTTGGAATGGAGAGAACATGGACAATGTCGTGATGTCTGAGTGCAAAGCTGGAAATTGATTGTGTGCTGTTGAATTTATTAGTCCAAATGCTTCACAAGTGGTTTGGGGGGGGGGGGGGTAGTTCATAAGATGGTGTTTTTGAGAAGGTACCCAAAGAGGAGAGAGTGGAGACAGCTGTATGAGAGGTTGATCACTAAAGGAGGGTGAAAAAGATTTGTATCGACTGATCAGACAAAGAGAACAGGACAGGAAAGTATATATTAGCAGGTTAGAATGAGAGAGGAGGCTGATGGGAAAGTGTTGTCCAGGCATTTGTACTGAGAATGTGGGGGAAAATATTTTAAGGAGCTAATGAAATTACAAAATGAGAAAGGGGGAAAAAAGGTTGGAAGAAGTAGAGATAGTAAACCAGGTAGTGTCTCAGATTAGCAAGGAGCAAGTGACGGCAGATTTAAAGACAATGAAGTGAAAAGGCTGTTGGTTCAGATGAGATACGAGGATGACTGAATGAGTTGAGAGAGATGGCAGTAACAAAAATGTAATTCACATTCGAAAAATTTTATAATATGGTCAAAATAGTTCTTTTTCATTATGGTTTGCTGATGAATTCATATTGATTTAAATGAATATTTTTATTTTGCTCATTAATTGAAACCATGCATTGTTTTGTGGGCTTGTCTCCTCCTCCTATTAAAGTTTAATTAATATAGTAAAAAGTTTTTTTTTTCTTCTCTTGAAAAATCAGGACAAATGGTATTTAGTCAATTTAATGTACGTATGTAATGATAAAGTGGAAAAACGAATAAAAACACTATGAGAATCTAATATACAGCGGTGGGAAAAAGTTTGTCCCCTTCCTCATTTCCTGTTTTTTTTTTTTGCATGTTTGTCACAGTGTTTCGGAACATCAAACCTGATGAAAAAGTGATTGCCCTCGTGTTAAAACATACTATAACTGGTTTATCACACCTGGGTACATTGTTTCTAACACCCAGGCCCGATTATTGCCACACCTGTTCTCAAATCACGACATCATTTTAATAAGAGCTGCTTGACAATCGTGCCGAAATCCAAAGAAATTCAGGAACAATTAAGAAAGAAAGTAATGTAGATCCATCAGTCCGAAAAGGGTTATAAAAGCCATTTCCAAAGCCTTGGAAACCCAGAAAAGAGCGCCATTATTCACAAATGGTGAAGACATGGAACAGTAGCGAACCTTCCCAGGAGTCGCCGGCCGCCCAAAATTACCACAAGAGTGCAGCGACAACTCATCCAAGTGGTCACAAAAGACCCCACAACAACATCCAAAGAACTGCAGGCCTGACTTGCCTCAGTTAAGGTCAGAGTTCAAGACTCGACCATCAGAAAAAGACTGGGCAAAATATGCAGTATATATTGTAAAGAGATTAAGATGACGCAAGATAAGTCATAATTATAAATACTTTGTCATATTTATTTGAAAACAAGTAGTAATAATCAATGATTCAGTTTACCACAAATAAGTTATACTGCAGTAAAAAGCACTTGAGATCTTTCTGTGGTCAACATTAGTGTACAAGCCCCTAGCAAAATAGCACAAAGTACAATTTGTTTCATTTGTACACACTTACACACATGTATACATATATACACAGATCTGTAGATTTATTTATACAAGCAATTCCCTTGGCTGAATGAAAGCAAGAACAACAGCTTTATGGCAACAAATCCTGCATTTGTCTGAATCTGTTTAAAAAAAAAAACTTGGCTAGATGACTTTAATCACAATGCCCTGCGTATTCTCTCCATAAAGCAGGAAAGTTACACAAATACATAGCTCTAAACTTAAGAGGAAGCTTATGTTCCTTACTTGGCTCCGAGTTTGAAACAGTTTGTTAACATGGCGCGCACATTCATACATACATACACATATAGAACACATTTGATCAAAGGAAATGCAAACGCGCACACACAGCAATCAGAGTGCATAGCTGACCAAAGTGTGATAAGCTGTAATCATAAGCAGATCTTCTCAATTTTAATCTGTCCACTGGAGCTCTATTTTATGATGGAGTTTAGCAGCCTTGCCGTAGCCATGGTGATATAATCAAGTGCTGGGCCAGAAAAAAAAGCAGAAGTGTAATAATGGAGGCTAGCAAATCCACCACATACACTGATCAGCCACAACAGCACCCAGGCGGTATCCTGTAACCTAAGATGAAGGCCTAGATGACTAGGATGACTAAGAGCTAATGTGCAGCAACAGATTAACGATCACCTTTAATCTACACGATGGAGCCATAGAGATATGTTTAATAGAGTGAAGATTGTGTTTAAACACTTCTGCAGAACTACAGTGACCAATTTGCTCATCTCAACAATCATGAGATATACATATTTACTCAGGGTCAAGGCAGTACTGAGAATTATCTGCCACCTAAAAATCCCTCATCTGTGGCGTTTAAGTACTGAAAAACAGTGCAAGAGTAAATATGCAGAGAAACAGACTGACTACAGTCTATAACTGTAAAATTACAAAGTGCATTTACTTGGTGGTAGGTTGAACTGTACAGTGAGTATAAAAAACTGGACTGATGTGTCGGTCAGTGTATATAGATTGAGTACTAGTTTCTTTACCACTTTGAAGTTGTTTTGTTCAACAGAGGCTGGATGGAAGTTCAGCTGATGTTCAGCTGGAACGAGACAGTGGATTGCATTAAAATTTCCATTTGTTCTATTGCACTTTCACAATTAATTCATGTTCAGTTTCCTGTTTCCTGGCTGAAATTTTACAGTTGCTCTACAAAAGGTCAACTTCTTAAATAAACTAAACGCTAAGTGGGGAGAAGAGAAGAGAGAAAAAAAAACTAATACTACCTGCCCCCCCCCCAAAAATCACAAATCATAGTTGAACAATAAAATGACAATACCACCTATAAGAACAATAATGAATATCAAGAACAAACATACTTTATAGAATATGAAAACACACTGAAAGATTGATTGTCGATATTATTAGCCTCAAAAACATTAAAGGCATCAGCGAGGTGGCCATAAAGAAACTAAAACAAAAAATAAAATAAAACAAAGCAAAAACTACAGCACTGTAGAGAGAAACTGGTGTACATGTACAGCTGTGCAAGCTATAGAGGGTCAATGCAGTGTCACTTAGAATTAAGTCTTTTTTTTCCTCCAAGCTACAGTTCAGGTGTCAGCTGTGTAGCTATTCTGTGACCTCCTATTATTAACAGTTTGCATGTCATAAAGTGTCCACAGTACTGAGTGCTTGGCATCATTAAATTGTGGTGGATAAAAAAAAAACAAAATGATGGAGTCATGCATCTTGGTGTTGGTTGGCTAGAGAAGCAGAAGGGATAAAGTGCAAAAAATTTCTGAAGGTAGTGAAAGAGAGTGTTTAACACTGACACGCGCATACACACAGCTGTGGCTTATTCTCCATATAGCCCTATGCCTGAATAAAAAAGCTTGAATGCAGATCGAAGCCACTGTTTTTTCTTTGTTTTGTTTTTTGATAAATGCACTTGGGCAGTTACAATGATTTTATCAGTGAAATTTGATTAAAGGTGAACATGAAATATTAGGTAAGGCAACACATTTTTATATGAGAAAAGCAAATGCACTGCCAGGCAAATCAATAAGGAATAAAACAGAAGCTTGAAATATAAAATGGGACTTAACAAATAGTTAAATATGTTCATTAAAAAATGGCAGGAGTGTCCTGTAAAGAAGGTTTTTGACAGCATTGATCTGGTACATTAGCTTTTGAACTACAAATAAAACTAGAACATTCCTTCCAACACCTTAATAATATTCCAGGATTTCAGTGAAAACAAAATGAATCCTAAAGAAACACTCCAGTCACTTTTACTCCAGAAGTGGTCACTATAGTTTATGTGCAATTACCACAAACTTTAAAACATCCTTCCATCGGCTAAAAATATTAATCAAAACCTTAGGTTTTAAAACCTTTAAATGCATTCAATATGATTAAAACTTCTACAATGAGATACGTGAATGTCTAACTGCTGTAGGAAATTAGCTCTATACTGTTGCCCTAACAGAATAAAGTACAAAAAAGTAGTATGTAAGTTTTTGGGACAGTTCTCCTCAAACCATATGAAGTGTTCATACGTTTTTATAAGGCACATTTCTTAAAATCATTAAATACAAACCTATTTCATAAAGATAAACATTTATAATTGATTGCTTTTTTTGGTTTAATATATCTTATATTAAGTTAAATGTGCAGCACGTTCATGTAAAGGCTGAGTTAACTCATTTTTAAGTGGAATTAGCCTAATGTGCCTAAATTCAAATAACAGTTGCATGACCTAAAGGCTACAAGTGCTAAATCAAATTTTTTAGTAAGAGTAACCAAGTATGACGCATTACTATACAGAGGACTTGGGTATTTTATGGATACATTTATTTATTGAACCCTTAAGTAAAGTAATTGCCCAGCCCTGATAAATAAAAGTTTAAGACATACAAACTTGTTCTTGCCACATAAATCATCTTTAAAAAGTATAAGCCAGTATACTTTTAAGCTGTGTATTTTGCTTTTATACATCCATGTCTACATTTTCCAAAAAAATGTATTTGATATCCACTTAACTACCAGTGAATAGTAATGATAATAATAAAAACAAAGCTATAGAGCATTTGTAAGGTTTCTCCTGCTGTAATGTCCTCTTGATATTAATTTCCCTGCTCTGCAATGAGTTTAAAGTACATGCACATAAATCTGCTGTGACCCACTCAGTCATCTGATCGTCTACAATATATTTGCCCAAACATTTTCTCTAGTGTTTTTTGTCTGTTAAAAAATAAAAAAAGAAAGTAACAGGGCAGGGAACAGATGTCAGTATAAAATGTTCCCAAAAATGTTTTTTTACTTATTTAAAAATGGTTCTGTAATTTGTGACTGTTTACTGAAAGTGCTTCATCAATACTTTATCAATAGGTTTGTTTTAAAGAAATAGACTGAAAGCAGTCCTAGTTAATTAAATTCACTCCCCAATAAACACAGTTTTCTTTAAAAAAAAAAAAAAAAAAAAGCATAACATGCATGATACGACACAAACCCATTACAAAGTACTAAACTAAGGCTTTCATTTGGAACACTGTAAGCACCTTAGATAAATAAATTGAACACAAATCACTATCTAGTCTTTATCGGTAGGCTTATCTGTAGTAAAATAAGTCTGTAGTAATTGCACATATAATATAGATGTCACACATGGAGAAAGTTGAAATTGCTGAATATTCATTTAAAAACAAACACACAAATCTCACATACATTAAAGGAGTAAACCGGTCCCTGATTACATGCACACATCGTTCCACCCACTTGCCATCCTCAACACCAGTGATCATGCAAGACTGCAGAATGTTCCAATTAACCACCACTGGGGGGGGGGGGAGGCCAATTGTAGTTCTACTCTTCCTCAGAGGAGGAGTCCTCATCTGATGAATCCTCACTGCTGGCTCTCCTCACCGCGGTTTGCTCTCCTCGGGCTCCATTTCGTTGGATAGCCATCAGGGCTGCCTCTGCCTCTGCGCGAGCCTCCGCCTCTCGCTGCCTGAGTGCTGCTGCTTTCTTTTCCTGCTCAGCATGGCTTTTCATGTGAGCACTCCGGCTCTTCACCTTAGAAAATATCCTGCCAAGAACACACATTTGCATCATAAAGGAAAATTAATAAAAGGACTGAATAACATGCCAGGTTGAACCTATTAGATATATAATTTATAAACTCATACAGCTGTTTTCTGCAGCTGTCCAATCCTGTAAACAACCCTCTTTTTTAGTCACGGTAGAATTGAATATAATTTAATGCTAAAGTGCCATAGTAAGAAAAATGATTACTATAAATCACTCAAGAAGCATGAGCCCTCCTCCACTGAGCCTTGGTCCTTACAGAACTCTGATCCTACACAAACAAAAACAATACCAGGAACTTTTCCCCCTCACCACATCAACTTGCTCTATGCTACAAAGCAAGCGCTACTTCCATTTTCTTAAACCTAAAAATCTGCTTTGAGAAGTAAAAAGATATAAATATGTCGCTAAATATATCAATTCAAAACAACTAAACAAGTGGCATCTACCTAGGTGCCAGCATACCTTGCACAGGACCATTTAAATCTCTACCAGACGGCATTAAGTGTGGTTATTCCACCAAGACAGCTTTGCCATCTCTGGTTGATGAACTAAAATCTGCCATAGCAAAAACTTCATTCTCAATTCTCAATTTTCTTAGATGTACTTGCAGCACAAGGCCTCCAGGTCCTTCTGTCTGCTCCATTTAAAAAAAACTAAACAAAACAACAACAAAAAAACCCCACCTAACTGGTTCTAAGTCAATCTCAAAGGGAGACGCATCATGGAGATGTGATGTATCCACCAAAAACTGGAGTGCCCAAAATACATTGGACTTGGCCATTCAGTCTTACATGTTCTTATTTTATTGTTATCCTTCCGATACCCAGGTACACATGTCCTTTATGTCACAATTTCTTTTTGGATGATGGCCTTTAAACTAAACTTTAGTCAAGGAGTTTGAATTTCTCATCACAACCTGACACTCCAACTTTTCCTCAAAGTCACCCCTTGCCCGCTTTGTCCATGCACAATTCACATTTGACATGCAAATGAAACTAAAAGGGTCACAAACAGCCCATCCTGCAATTTCATTAAGATCATAGAGTTTCTGACAAAGCTGACTACTCAGCTGACTACTGTGGTGTGGTAGCTCAGTGTTTAGGGTGTTGGGCTATCAATCTGATGGTTGCGGGTTCAAATTCCAGGTCCTCTGAAGTCATCAATGTGGGACCTTGAGCAAGACCCTTAGCCCTCATTGCTCCAGGGTTCTGCATCAACCCTGTGTTCTGGGCCAAAGCATCACATTAAGGGTACCTGCAAGTTGCTTTGGATAAACGAGTCGGCAAAGTGACCAAATATTACTACTCTACTGCTCTGTCCACTCCCAGCAATACAATGGCAGTGCTTCACTTTTTGGCCACTTTATTTGTATAATCAACCTTTTTTCAGATGACTCAAAACTCCGATATTTTACCAAACAAGCCCATATACCTATATTGCTCCTCGCTCTCCAAAGACCTCTAGTAGTTGCCCACAGCCTACAAGGACCTGACACTGACACGTATAACATTAAATCTGCCGTTGCACACACTGTTTTTCTTTTCTAAACATATAAAGTGTTTGATGGAGACTCTTTAAACTATTGTAAAACTTGTTGGTGAAAGGCAGAGAAATAATCCTTGTAGGACATACACAAATTATACTTAAGTGTTAATAAGGAATATTGAGCAACAGATCGGTTTGGTGACAGACTAAGAGCAGATGCTGTAGTAATATGCAAATAAGCCATAAGGGGTTGGCAGGAGTACAAACTGGAGAGAAATGTTAATTATTTGAGTGTGTGTGTTTTAATTGTTTTTGTTAACATGAAACTTATCACCCAGTCACAGCAAGCTGGCTTAATGTAAATTCTTTGTTAATGGCAACGTTTTATTGCCTTTGATATGGACCAACCCTTGAAGTAGTAAGAGCATTTGAAAAATGTAAGACAAAGGAGCAGCATCTCATTCCTTCATTACCAATTTCAGACCTCATGAAAGGACCATGGGAATTAAGTAACATGACATCATCTGAATAACCTTTGTAAGTTGATCTGAGATCAGTCAGTGTTTTACCCATCATGACACAAGCTAGTTTATTTCAACTGTCTTAATAAACGTGTCCCGACAGTTTATTTTAGACCATTTATTAACTGAATTGCCCCTTCATAGATAAAATACAAAAATTACCATGAATTACCATTTTGTATGACTAACCTTTAGTATGAAAACTAGATATGGGTATCACAGGATTTATAGTGGTATTTCAAAAGATATGTGGTTTGCTGGGATTATGAGATAGAGTTCATTGAAAAGGGTATCCTGTGAATGTGAACAGGGTCAGAACAGGATATCAAGAATTAGTCAATCAAACTAGCAGCACACAGCAAAATAAGTTATCTGCTGTTTACCTTCCACACTTTTTGCAGGGAAATTCTCCCTCCTGTGTCACGGCGTTCTTTGTCCCAGTCCCACTCTTGCGCGCCGTGCTTTCTGCCCGGGGTTTAGGGATCGTTGTGCGAGCATGGTTCACGGTTTGACTCGTTGTAAACACTGGATGTGCCTGTCTTTGATCCTCCAGATTTTTTACCAACATTACAGCATCCACCTGGAAAAGTGATTACAATCAAATACCAGGAAGCAAAGTAAACCACAAATGTACAGCTTTCACAAAAATCTTATATACAGAAGATCAACATAAATTTTTCATCCTATGAACATCCTATGTAAATGGCTAACGGTTATTAGTTTAAAATAAAAA
>JAOUQT010337813.1:0-13028 GCA_025769995.1 Xyliphius kryptos | reverse complement strand
ACAATGCTAGACCTCATGTGGCTGGAGTGTGTCAGCAGTTCCTGCAAGATGAAGGCATTGAAGCTATGGACTGGCCCACCTGTTCCCCAGACCTGAATCTGATTGAGCACATCTGGGGACATCATGTCTCGCTCTATCCACCAACGTCACGTTGCACGTTGCTCCAGGAGTTGGCGGATGCTTTAGTCCAGGTCTGGGAGGAGATCCCTCAGGAGCATGGCCAGGTGTTGTAGGGAGGTCATACAGGCACATGGAGGCCACACACAATACTGAGCCTCATTTTGACTTGTTTTAAGGACATGACATTAAAGTTGGATCATCCTGTAGTGTGTTTTTCCACTTAAATATTCTGTGTCTTCAAATCCAGGCCTCCACTGGTTAATAAATTTGATTTTCATTGATGATTTTGTTTTCAGCACATTCAACTTTGTACAGAACAAAGTATTCAATGAGAGTATTTCATTCATTCAGATCTAGGATGTGTTATTTGAGTGTTCCCTTTATTTTTTTAAGCTGAAGGATCGGAGGTCACGAGAATTCAGTGTTGGTTTTTGGACTTGCAACTTACTAGCAGAGATTTTTCCAGATTCTTGGAAACTTTTAATTATATTATGGACTGTAGGTGACAAAATCCTTTGCAATTTAACCTTGAGAAACATTGTTCTTAAACCTTTTAACTATTTGCTCACCCCAGCCTTTCGTGGATGCTCCCTTTATACCCAATCTTGTCACTTACCTGTTTCCAATTAACCTGTAGAATGTACCAAACAGGTGTTTGAGAATTCCTCAACTTTCCCAGTCTTTTTTTGCTCCTGTTCCAAATCTTTTGGAACATGTTGCAGACATCAAATTCATAAGTAGAGATTATTTGCAAAAAAAAAAGTTTATCCATTTGAACATTAAAGTGTATCTGTAGTCTATTAAATTGAATATGGGTTTAAAATGGATTTACAAATCATATTCTGTTTTACTTTGTTTTGCACAACATCCTACATCACTAGAATTTGGGTTGTAGAACAGAATTATTATCATTTTATAATAAAATTTATTATTTTCCAATCATAAAAATCCCCTAGGACTGAAGGATCAGTATATCTTGAAAATAGTCTTCTCCCCACAGAGGGTGACTTTTAACCTCATGAAATAACTTAATATACAAGAAACAATGCAGAAATCCTGATCTAGCTGCTTTCGTTCGAGTTGTGTGATTTTAAACTCCTGATTTGTTTTTCCTTATAATTATTTTCCTTTCGCTTTTATCTTATGAGGAAAGCTGCTGGCATGCATGTTAGCGCCATTGTAGTCTAGCAGGTTAACATTCTACAGGTTAATGCATCTAGCATTCTGCCCGTGGCTGATTTAGGCTTGTGCCCAGCTATAGGCTGGGAGAGTCACAAACCTAGCCACGGATATAGGCTTTAATATTTACTTTCATTTCTGTTTTGTTTCCTATTTATGCTTTTAATAGCACCATTTAAGATCTCCATCTCTAGCTTATTCCCTGAAGCTGTAACATTATTAAACATGCACTGTTGCTTGCAGTATAACAGACTATTTCTGTGTATCATTTGATATCCATGTTTGCAAATTTACACAGAAATATCACTATTAAATGTCATAAGCCATCATCGCTCTACATCATCTGGCTGCACAGGTGTTATACTTTACCTAGTCCTGTACATATGGTATATAAACCCATTGTACATGTGTAAGCAATATCAATAACATGCATAGCACATACTATATGACAGGAACCCAGAAACTCTGGCAACCTTTGGTGCTTTAATGAACATAGCAACAAGCATCAACATGTGACTACTCTTGTTTACGGATGTTATGGGGCAGTCTCATGAACTTATGAACGGCAGCTGTTTGCAATTTGGCTCACTGATTTACAGGGTTACTTAAGTTGAGTTTTTGTTCAGTTTAGTGTGCAACATTATAAATGTAAAACAAAAGACAGTTATACTATACCTATGCTAAGAATTTGTCTTTGTTTCATGCTAGGTCATGAAACAAAGACAGTCCATAAAGACAGTTATGAAACAAAGACAATCCTGCAGTTCAGATCTTTCACCAATAGAAAATATTTGATGCATCATAAAAAGAAAGATGTGACAAAATTAAGAAAGTCGAGCAATATTAGAATCGTTTAACATTCCTATCCCTCAATTTTAGCAACTTGTCTCCTCAGTCCTTAGATGTTTACAGACTATTGTAAAGAGAAAAGGGGATGTCTCACGGTGGTAAACATGGCCTTGTCCGAACTTTGAGATGTGTTGTTACAAAAAAATTTTAATCACCTAATTTTTCCTCTTTAAATAATACATTTTTTCAGTTTAAACATTTGATGCGTCAGCCACGTTCTATTCTGAATCAAATATGGAATATTAAAACTTCAACATCATTGCATTCCCTTTTTATTTACAACTTGTACTTTGTCCCAACTATTCCGGAATCAGGTATGCAAAACCTAGCAATCTAGTTGAATATATGCCACCTGCCAGATGTTTTTAATCCAGTAATATTTCAGTGTAAATCTTTACTGCAACTGTATGTGTTTAACGAATTGCATTGATATGAAATCATACATTATTAATATCGAAGTGGTCAATGTCACGCTTTGCTCAAACGTTGCTCTTTTACAATAAAATTGAGTGCCCGGTATCCTAAGTGAGAATATGGTTTAAACATGCGTTACTGACAAGATATCTTAAATATGTACGGTTTAAATACTGTACCTGCAGTGCCACTGTAATTTCCAACATGAAGTTTATAAGCTGTTTTCTCATTGCCAATTCTGAAATTCTGGTAAGTAGCATAGACAGAACCTCCCTCAAAGTCCCACAGGTCTACTCGGAGTGTGGACTTATGATGCTTGTATTTTGTTAGAGCCCATATCTTGGCAAGGCCCATCCAATGGTCATCTGAAAAAACAAAAATAAAGGGTTGAGAAAGTTATTGAGGTATTATGACTGGTATTAAAATCCTCCTCGGGTATGCACTGGGGCTATGTGTGGACCATCACATGGTGGAAGCAAGTATTAAGGTCAGAAAATGCAGAAATTACGACCACATACAGCAGCTTAAGACAGGTTTGTGGGAAGAATGGGACAATATAACATCTGATGCACTAAATGTGATAAAACAATATTACAAAATGGTAAATTCTTTACCATCTCAACTTTTTTTAGAATGTGTTTCAGGCCTGGAATGCAGTAAACGGTTATTTATTAACAAATTCAGTGAAGCTGACTGGACAAAACTTTAATACATTGAACTGGAGGCCATTTTGTAGTCACAGTTGGGGATGGGGGTGGCTGTGTTAGGGCTGCAAAGCTGGTTTGGAGGGGAATAGGTCTGGGATGCCAGACTTTACCGTCAAGCATTCTGGAGGCTTATATGGAGGTCTAATTCAAAAAACACTGATTAGAGCAAGCGCCCACCTGCTCAGAGCTGCTGCTTAAGATCCAGTGAATTTGATGTCCCGTGTATTTTTACAATTACGGGTTTATGCCGGCTACAATGAAATATATGTTAAAGTACATGTAATACTATGTACTGTGATATTTCCTCATTATTTTACTTACAATAAATTTAAGCATATCAAAACCCTAACATTTGAACTCAAGTATTAAAAACGACTAATAACCAAATATGTTAGGTGTTGCAATTACTTCTGGTTTCTTAAAAAGCTAACTTATTTATTCATTGTTTTAACGTCATCCTCAGCACCAGTGGCTTTTCTAATGACAGGAACAACTTCATACTCATACACAAGTCTCATATCATTCACAAAGACACATATCAATACACAAGTTAATGTCAATTTAGCATTTCCAATTTACATAACATGCATGTCTTTGGACTGTGGGAGGAAACTGGAGCACCCGGAGAAAACCCACACAAACACAGGGAGAACATGCAAACTTCAAACAGAATTTCCCTAGGTCATCCCCTTTATACTTCATTTTTTTACCACCAATCCTATAATTAGCATGTTGTAATTTAAAGTTAACACCTACTCAAAATGTTTCCAAATCCCTGCTTATATTCTTCCCAATTCCTGTTGAAGGAAACATTTCCACCAGACCTACTTTGTATTACAGTCCAGCCTCCATCCTCGCACATTTCACAGTAAACCTGCAAAACCAATAAACACCAAGTGTTAAGACCCAAATGTACAGTATGTGTAATGAGTAAGACACTATTTGACTGATCAAAGTTCAGTAGCCTTGTCCTAGGCGAGGCTATTACTTTAAATGAGTAAAAATAGACAATGATTTTGTAAGCAATTAAATTAATTGAAATAAATATTTATATTAATTAACTTTAAATATTAGCATGAGTGTTCACTTAAAATAGCCATTAATGAAACTACTGCCACAAACAGCCACCGTTCCAAGTTGACAGTCTTTCAGCTGTGATTTTTTACATTTAACAAATGTATACAGCGTTAGTACCTTAAATGGTTTCATAACTCCAGATGGTTGAATGGTATAAACACCACTTGATGCTTGTGGAAAAAGTGTATTTATTTGAGTACAGTCTGTCACTGAAAGAGAGAGAGAGAAAGATTTGGTAGGTGCCATCATCTTAAGCAATTTTCATGGGTGAATCTGGCTAATCCAATTTTAGAAAATACAAATACATCATTTTGACATAAACCTCCTGTTTTATAATACACTTTGCAAAGGCAAAGCAATTGTTGATTTGCATATGATCTGCCTTATAATCCACCTTCGCCTGTCTATCCAACAATATCGGTTAGCATGCACGTTGTCATCACTACTGTACGTTGATGGGCTTTCGGCTCCCTCTTCAACTTTTCTATAAAATCGGGGCAGCCATATTGCAACACAGTAGCAAATTAACTGTTCAAACCGGCACAACAGTGATTTTGAAGACAGCAATTTCATAGAAAAATCAATCATAAGACAGTGCTGCCAATAGAAATTGTAATGAAACTCGGATGCAGATCATTGTGTCTCACAGTCATACATTTAACATTCTCCTTCTCCTTGGATAGATACATGTCGGAGAAGTTTGTGTTCCTATGAGTCTGAGAGTGACTGCATCTGGAGCTATGTTCCTGGAAAACCTATCCACAGGGTCACGTAACTGGAGACTGCACCATGGATCTTAATACAATCATTTTATATAATAGATGTTGGGTTCAACCTAGCACAGCGTCAAGTCAACTGCAGGGCTGATAAGACATTGGGATGCTTTGTCAAGCTATCCCTTAGAGCACAAATAATTAAAATGCATAACAATGCAATAAAAGCTCAGATGTCTCCCAGAATATAAAGGCCTGTGTGTGAGACAGGGAGAGAAGTGTATTACTGGCTTATAATGAACAAAGGTAGTATTGATGAACTGAAGAAGAACAGAGAATAGAAACAAGCCCAAGTTAAATGGCAGAATAATGTACCTACCACTCATAGTCTTCAAGAAAGATGTGCATCAACACACAACTCATTCCATCCACTTAGACAGCAGATCAGACTACTCCTGCCTGTCTGATCTTCAAAGTCATAAGCTATCTTCAAACAAAGGCTAAAGACCCACCTCTTACCAAATAAGACATATGTAACTCCCTTAATCTTCCAACATGAGGTTGTTTCCATGATAAAAGCATTAAAGCAACATACCTTTTAACATCTTAATACTTTCTCAAATGCCATATATGCAAATAGAATTTTTATTAGTAAATAAGAGATTTTTCAGACATTTAGTGTATTTATATTAACTTACCTTTCACAACCACTGAACTGACCGAGGACATGACTATGCCCATGGATATTAAGAATAACCCAGGAAAATTAGCCAACATCCTTACTGTTCTGAGCACCTAAGAAAGAATAGTACACAGCACATACTATATTCAGTTTCTATGCTTTTAGATTATCAAAGTGTTAGTTCTAAAATAACCATTTAATTTTTTTTTATTTTATACTGAAATCTAAACAGTTGAATTCTGTTTCATTCATGATTAGTTGGTATGTTTAAGTTGTGTTGTTTCCTTGTACGGGAAAAGGTATTATCAAACTATTACTCCTCCTTCTACTATGACTTCTTATGTTATTTGACTTGGACTTGTTCTAACGGCATTTAGGTTTAAATGCCTGAGTGTTTTGTTTCTTGATTCTATTTTTAATGTTAAAACATGCACTCCACAAGTACAAACCCACTTCCAAAAAAGTTGGGACAAATTATAAATAAATAAAACGAACAAATTATAAATAAAAATGGGATGTAATGATGTGGAAGTTTCAAAATTCTACATTTTGTTCAGAATAGAACATAAATAATATATATCAAATGTTTAAACTGAGGAAAATGTATCATTTAAAGAGAAGAAAATGGTGATTTTAAATTTAGTGACAACACATTTTTAAAAAGTTGGGACAAGGTCATGTTTACTACTGTGAGACATCCCCTTTTCCCTTTTCAACAGTCTGTAAACGTCCCGGGAACGCTGATAACAACGTGTGTTGTCCTTCTCCTCTTCTCCTAGTCTGAATGACACGGCATCCCTGATTTCCATAAAGAACTTCAAATTTTGATTGGTCTGACCACAGAACACTTTTCCACTTTCATTTCAAATTAGCCTTGGCACAGAGAAGATCTTGTTTAATCATGGCTACTTCTTTGAATATGTAGAGTTAAGATTATAGAGTTTTAGCTGGCAACAACAGATGGCATGGTGAATTGTGTTCACAGATAACCTTCTCTGGAAATTATTCTGAGCCCATTTTGTGATTTCCAATATAGAAGGATGCCTGTATATGATGCAATATCTAAGGGCCCATAAATCACGGGCACCCAGTATGGTTTTCCGCCCTTAACCCTTATGCACAGAGATTCTTCTAGATCCTCTGAATCTGAATTATAGATAATGATATGCTCAAACTCTTTTCAATTCAGATGCTCTTTTTATATCCAGTCATGATAATGACCTATTGCCAATTGGTTTTTTGTACCTGTAACTTTTCCAGCCTCTTAATTCCCCATCCCAACTTTTTTAAGATGTGTTGCTGTCACAAAATTTCAAATAAGCCAATATTTGGCAGGAAATTTCAGAATGTCTCATATGTCTCAAAATATGTTGTTTATTTTCTACTGTGAATACAATATCAGTTTTTGACATTTCTAAATTATTGCATTCCATTTTTATTTACAGTTTGTACTTTGTCCCAACTTTTATAGAATCGGGTTTATACATCCAGCTCTTTTTCAGTCTTCTCCTGAGTCATTCCTGAACAAACCGTGACAATTATAATTAAGCCCACACCAGGATCTGATATGCCAGTTAAAAACAACCCTGTTTGGGTGAGACTGTTTAAAATCCTTTAAAATATATTTATTTTAATTATTTATAATTTATTGATTTTTGGGCGACCCATTTTATTTTTGGTCGCAACCCAGCCAAATCCCTGGTGTACATACTGTCTTCACAAATTGGTGCAAAATTTCATCTGGGATATCTGACTGTCTCAAGCCAAAAACACCTACAGGCATTCGGACTTTACATTGCTAGATTGTAATAGTACTTGTGCAATGACTAATGAAATTTCAGGTACACAAGAGCAAAAGTATAGAAAAGAACACATATTGAAAAGTGAATCGAAATAGAAATGTGGTAGGACCTAAGGTCAGCAGTTCAATGGTGAAAACCCAGCAATACCAGAAACAAAGCAGTTTTGTATGGAGGAATGAAATAAAATTGACATACCTTTGCCTCTTGAAGATATGTAATATGGGATCATTTTCCTCAACAGCTAAAATAAGAGTCTAAAATATTTTCCTTCTTTGTTTTTATGCCTAAGTCTAAAAAAGGAGGAAGATTATATATAAAAAACTTTTCGGAATGTTGATTAAAATAAATACTACAGCTAGATTGTGGATAATGTTTGACTCACTATCATACTTTTTGTGATTATGTCATAAAGGTTTAGGGAAAAAAATAAGGAACATTCTATTCTAATATTCACACATTTTCATAATGTTTAACTTACATCTATGTTTAAACTATTTTTTTAATCTATAAACTCAAGACAAATGATTCATATAGATACTAAAGTTGATCGGTTATCCCTTACACCTGTGTTTCCATAAATTTTTCAAGAAAAGCAATAAAAAATAACTGGAGCATAGAAAATAAGAAATTATATCTCTAGTTCCCATGCTCTTACTAGAACTAAATACAAATGTTTGTACTCACCATGCCTGAAGCTGGTTTGTTTAGTGGGTTAGAGGAAATGACTGTGTTAGCGGTAGCAATCTAAATAGTTGACCCACCCACTTATGACAGAGTAAACAGGCCTGTCCTCCCGGCCTGCTAGGAACATGTTATGCAATCGGATACATATCAGACGAGTTATGCTCCAACGTTCAGTCACTCACAACTATTGCAAGTGTGTGACCACGTTTTTACTATATGATAACAATAAAGATGTTTTATTGTGGCCATGAACTGTTTAATAGCTCTGGCTTTCTCAAGAAATGATTCACTTTTGATAATATTCATTGATCCATGTGACTAAAGTGTTTTAAATGATTCTTTCTGCCCACTGGTCTTACTTTTTTCCATCCCAGGCAACTAATCAGTGGCTGTAAAAGAAAACACTAACATTAAATTCAAAAGCTGTATTTTTTATCTTAGTGCTTAATGCAGTAGCGTGAATGGATTGTTCTATGCATAAGATAGCATCGTGTTTATGTGTATTACAGTGTTGCTTGAAAATTTGTGTTTTCCTTATTTCTGCATAAATATGACCTAAAACATCATGAGATATATCTAAACGTAGATAAAGAACACCCAGTTAAACAAATATTATACTTGGCCATTTATTTATTGAGGAAAAGAATCCAATTGTGAGTGGCAAAAGTATGTGAACCTAGCTTTAACGGACAGGGCAAATAAAAATTGCCCATAAATCATGATGGAAGGTTGGCAATCCTAGTGGGCACCATGTTTTATTTTAAAAACAGGGATCTATTATAGTTTTCACAACACATGTTTATGGAAGTGTATGATGATACAAACAAAGAAGATTTCTAAGTACTTCAGAAAAATAGTTGTTAATAGTGTTCAGCTGGAAAAGGTTGCAGAACCATCTCTAAAGTGTTTGGACTCCATCAATTCTCATTCAGACAGATTGTGTACAAATGAAGGAAATTCAAGGCCATTGTTTCCCTGCTAAGGAGTGACCGACCAACAAAGATAACTCAAAGAGCAATATATAATAGTCGCCGAGGTCACAAAGGACCCCAGGGTAAGTTCTAAGCAACTGTGGGTCTCCCTCATATTGGCTAATGTTAATGTTTATTAGTCCACCAACAGGAGAAGACTGAAATACAATGGTGGAATACAAGTGGGATGCCACTTCTCTACAAAAAGAACATTGCTGCTCATCTGCAGATTGCTAAAAATCACGTGCACAAGTCAGAAGACTATTGTAAGAATGTTTTGATGACGGATGAGACTAAAATGGCACCTTTTTGATTAAATGAAAAGCGTTATATTTTAAAAAGGAAAACACTGCATTTCAGCATAAGAACCTTATCCTCTCTGTGAAACATGATGGTGGGGGTAATATCATCGTGTAGCATATTTTGCTGCATCTGGGCCAGGATGGCTTGCCATCATTTATGGGACAATAAATTCTAATTAAATTCATGGACAATAAATTCATGGACATCTGTCCATGAACTGAATCTCAATAGAAGGTGGATCATGCAGCAAGACAACAACCTAAAGCATTTCGTTCTATCAAATAATGGTTAAAAAAAGAATAAAGTTCAACATTTAGCTGCAGTCATTTCTGAACAGGAGTGTCAAACTTTACATTGAATAATTACTGTATTGCATAAATAAGGCATGTATTTATTTGTTCAAGACTGCATTTGCAAATATGCTCAGGTATGTCTTCTCCCAGATCGGCATGGTAGCACTGTGGATAGCGCTGTCACCTCACAGCGGAAAGGGAAATATCTGTGTGGAATTGGACATAGATTCCTGAATTGGTGTCACTAAAATGGCCCTTAGTGTGTGAACATATTTGTGTGACTGTGTGTGTGTCCTATGATGGCGTGGCGTTCCGTTCGGCTGGCCAATGCCTTGTTTCGGACACTGATCAAGCCCATCCAAATAAACTTCATTAAAATCCGGTAGCAGAAATGTAATATATTTTCCTCTAGATATAATGTGTGAGAGTTTAATCATATTGCCTCTGTAATTGCTGAAATTAATCAAAGTCTTCATTAAAGTACAAGTCACCTATAGCGCATATCCTCAGGTTCTTATAGCTAGTAACGGTGCCATATCTAATGCATATGGAGGAAGGATGGATTTGATGCAATAAGAAGCAGGGTGTGAGATAAGGGGCTTCAGTTCATACAATGAGGTGTTAATAATTGTGGGAGATACGAGTATTACTTCTAATGAGTATGGCAAGGAATCTTCCCTTTCAATCATCAGCCAAAACACAACCTCTGGTGTAAACTCAAGTGCGCTTGTGACATATCTCTAGTCTTCCGCCCAGTACAAGAAGTTTAAAAAAAGCCCTTCCTCCTTCAATTGTCAGTTTGCATAAGTGTTGTTTACAATCCTGTGTGTTTTATAATCTTAGATTAATAATAAAAAAGAATAAAGAATAAAATAAAGTCAATTTCCTTATAAAATGACTTAGGGATGAATATACAAATGTTTTCAAATTTTTCAATAACTGTGGAAGTGAAATCATTTTAATCATGTTAACCCTTTCTAGGGGGACATGGTGGTGCAGTGAATAGTGCTGTGGCCTCACAGCAAGAAGATCCCGGGTTTAAGCCCTGGGATTTGTTATGGGGTATGAATTTTCACCAGTTTGGTTTGCTCTGATATATAATTTTCACCAGTTTGGTTTGCTTCGATATCAAGGAGCACCAGGTTGATAAATTGTCCACAGGCGCGCAGGAGCAAACCAAACTGGTGAAAATTCTCCCCTCATTGATGCTGTTGCTGCAAGCCTTCTCTCTATATTCTGCATTGCTGCTGTCTTTTGTCCTCCTTATTTGTAAAGCAACGTTGGGTTAGGTGAAACGCGCTATATAAGTTAAACACCGGAAAGGGAAAGTTAGTGGACATGCAAAATTGTAATTACTTCACTTTTATTTTAGGACCAAAATGAATAAGCAAGACAAGTAGGTTTGTAATACTCCTGAGATGTCTAAAATGTTTTGATGTCTTAATGTCTCAGGGAGCACTCATTTCTGTTGTATCCTCTGGATCTAATTTTTAACTATGCTGCTCTTGCTAGTCTTAGTGGAATTTGTAATCTGAGTTAGACTACACATAGTTCTTCAATTACTCCTTTACAATGCATGCACACACATTCAAACACAATGGGCCACTTTACAGACACCAGTTAACATGCATGTTATCATTTCTTTATCTAATATTTCTCTCTTCTGCTGAGGTACACACGCCTCCAATGAAAGAGCGCTGAGCCAACCTTGTTTTTGGCACCTGCCTTAACCAGCCCAAATGTTATAACCTAAATGAGGATAGGATCCTATTTTGAGTCTGGGTCAGCCGTGGATTATTGGAAAGGGTAGAGAGCAGGGGGGAAAAAGGTCACCAGTTCGATCCACAGACTAGGCAAGTCATGGCTGAAGTGCCTTTGAGCAAGGCACCCAACCCCCAAACTGCTTCCATTGCGCCTCAATGGGGGCAGCAAACTGCTCTAGGTGTTTACCCCTGGGTGGGTTCAATGCAGAGAAAGAATTTTCCTATGGGGATTAATAAAAGAAATCAATCTATTAATATCTCATGGAGTTTTTCCTTGACACCGTCACCATCTGGCTTCTTGCACATCTTGCAGTTTGTTATCTTTTTCTGGAATCAGTGTGATCAGAGCTGTGTTCTAGCATGGGAGGTAGAGACATTCTTTGATAAGTATGCATATACATTTTCTGTAAGGAGGGAGGAAAGCAGTTTTGCAAATATCTTATACAACTCATTATACAGACCATCCGGGCCTTGCGCCTTGCTGGTTTGGACTGTAACAAGTAGAGTGATCTTGGTGACTTAATAGTCTCACTCCTGATCTCTGTCATGAGGTCGTCATAATCATCTTGATTCAGGGTAGACATGGTAGTTATTTTTAACCCATAGAACATGGGTAGGTTAGAGACTGTTAGGACTACACAAAGGTTAAAATATGATTTTTTACCCCACAAAAAAGGGAATTACAACACGGCCAGGACATTTCACTGCTAGTGGTATCACTTATGAACGTGTATTTGACAAATTAAATACAATTTTATTTGGATACCTTTAAGTAGTCTGATATTAAAATGTGCCTATATTTCTTGCAGCAAATAATGAAATACTACTGCATATACAAATGCAAGCATATAAAATTAAATTAAAAGAACGGCATTGTCACAAACAGTGTTATTTGTTTAGCATTTTATTAGCTGGCTTACATGGGCACTAATGTTTGTTTCACAGAATTGTTAAAAGCTAAATCAGCATATTTGCTACAGTTGGCTAAACCCAAGACATTACACATTGGGGATTTGCACAGTTTCTGATTCATCAACTGAAATAAAATATACAATACTGTGTAAATAAAAGTGTGTTGTTAGATATGTTTTTATTATGAATTCTGAAATATTTAGTCATTATAAAACAATGATACAAAAAATGTTTGTAATTCAATAAAGAACGCAACATATTTCCTAACAGATCAAAGAAACACACTTGAGAAGCAAGTTCGACAGTCTCCAGAAGATCTGTGACTGATTCTCATACAGGATACTTTCCATACACAAATGTTGAATGAATCACCGTGGACTATGTTTGCAGATGACTTCGTTATGTGTAGTGAGAGCAGGGAACAGCTAGAAGAGAATTTGGACAGGTGTAGGTATGCTCTGGAAAGGAGGGGAATGAAAGTAAACACTTGTAAGACAGAATACATGTGTGTGAATGAGAGGGAGGCAGGTGGAACAGTCAGGCTACAGGGAGAAGTGGT
>JAOUQT010337807.1:0-11461 GCA_025769995.1 Xyliphius kryptos | reverse complement strand
ATTTAAATCAAAATTTCAAGTTTTTCCTCAAACTTATCCACAAATACAAATCTTAATATTTACTTAATAGGCGACAATAAAAAACACTTCAATTTGGATAGGTAGGGGTACAGAGAACTGCGTTACTGGAACGGTATACAAAGTATAAGTTCCTGAAAGTGATTGACTGTTTAAACCAATAGTAGAGAACCTAACAAACACATAGACTCGTAGTTTGTTTAAAAAATCCACAATTTGAAGGTGGGATTTGATTGCGCCCCAGGCCCTTAATTATTTTCTTAATTTGAAAGAGAATTATATTTGTCTATTCTGTGAAAAATTGAGAACTAAAAGTACTTACACATGATGTAATGTGACAGTAAAGATTGGATTGGAAAGAAGGATGAATTGGTGACTCAAAAATGCATCCTTTGGAAATTGATGCATACCTTCTAAATACAATTATATATTTACTCTAAATTTTGCACCAAGTTAGTAGAGTACTTAGAGAATCAGGCAATCATTGTTTTTTTCACATTTTCATGTATACAACACATTCAAGCTAAATGATAAAATTTAAGCTTTTGATATGAATACCTATTTGGTCCCAAGTGTTTACTTCAATTTAAGCCATGAATGATCATTGTGGAATATGTAGAACCTCTGATATCTAATGTTAAAATAAAGTAGTAAAATCACTTGAAATGAGCTTGATATTCTATTCTGCAGAATGAAGTTAATGCCTTGGTCCTGTCTGTCTTAACTCTGACTTAACTCTTAAATATTGTGGTCTTGGTTTTATCTTCTCTCAGACTCAACCCTTTATTGTTGTTGTTATAAGACTGTCTTGACTCCGCCCATTAACATCATGATTTTGATTTTGTATTGATGCAGACTCCACACCTTAATGTCATTTTCTGTACTCTGTTTGACTCACAGATCTGTCTGCATTCACTAGCTCTACCCTATTTATTTCTTTCTAAATCACACATGCACAAACATGCACACAAACACATGCACACAAACACCTCCTCTCAGGAGATGACACTTGACAGATGGCAGCAGGATGTGTTCTCTGTTATCTATTAATTTTTATTAAAAAAATAGTTTAAGCAGGTCAGTCATCAGTCTGTGGCTGCCTGAAGCTTGTGATGATCTTTGGACGACAAGGAGACAGACAGAGAACATGATAGTCAAGAGGTTAGGACTGAGGAAATCAACCCTGAATATAGGGAAAATGACAGGGAAAGGTAGAGAACCAGCTGACATTAAGTAGAGAAGAAAGGTGGATATTTTTTGTGTGCAGGAGACAAAGTGAAATGGTTAAAAATGGAAATCCGGTGGTTCTTAAGGAGGAATGTGTAAAGAGTTGAAAAGTCTGAAGTTAGAAATTTAGTTTGTAATGTTGAATGCTGTCAGTGGCTAGGCACTAAAAGTTGTCTGCAAGTTGGAGGAGAAAGAGAGATGTGGGATGAGCTAGAAGTGGTAGAGTGCATACCCAGGGAGGAGAGAGTGGTGACTGGTGCAGATTTAAATGGACATGTTGGTGAAGGAAAGAAAGGAAACGATGAAGTGATGAGTGGGTTAGGTGTTAAAGATTGGAACCTTGAAGGACAGATAGTGATGGATTTTTTTAAAGAGGATGGAAATGGCTGTGGTAAACACATAGTTCCAAAAAAGGAGGAGCTCTGGAAGACCTGCAAGACTGAAGTCAAGAGTACACAGGTAGACTACATTCTGTGTAGACCTTGTTGTTTGAAAGAGATTGGAGACTGTAAGGTATTGGCAGGGGAGAGTGTATCCAGACAGCATCAGATGGTTCTAAACTGATTTTCAAGTAAGAAATTATGCACCGGATGGTGGCTTGCAGGATGATTAGTGGTTAAAAGGAGAGGCTTAAAGAAGAAGAATTTCAATTATGCAAAACTGATGAAAATAGTTTCCTTAAATCATCTCAGTAAGACTTGACTAAACCAATTTCTAATCAAAACAACTACATACTGTACAGTGTGTCCTGCCTGCTGTCCTAGCAGTGTCACTCTTGATAATAAGGTCAAAGAGGAAGTTCCAGTCAAAGCGTCATCACATCCCCTAATCATGGGGACAAGAGTTGTGAGTTGTAGCATGGTTATTAAATCCATTATTTTCCATAATGAGGTGTATACTGGGCGCAGCCTAGCACAATGTTGAATCAACTGCAGGGATGACCAAAGATTGGAAAGCTCAGTCAGTATGTTTATTTCTCAAAGCACTAATGAGTACAATACATAAGACTTCTATACTTGATTAGATGTCACCTAAGATAAAAAGATAAGCAGTAACCACTGTGAGAGACAGTGAGTATTTAAAATATCATTACTTGCTCATCATCAAAGGATTTACTGTTCAGCATAATATGAAAAGATAAGAAGAAACACAAGGTAAACAGCAGACCTCATGTCAATCTGGGACAATGAAATGTTAGTTGTTTTAATTTACTTGGCAAGTTGTAAATACTTATTACAGAATTGGAGAATCTAATGTGAAAAGACAGTTCACTTCACGAGATGGACAAACAGTGCTGTTCTAAGACTGCGAACATCATATAGTTTCTTTCTGGATTCAATATCTAAATATATAATTTTCTACAACCAGGTGAGCAGCAAACCAGTCATGTTTTCCACAAAGCCAAGAGATATAACTGCTGACAAACAAGATGAAGAGATTGAGCAGTTCTATAAGGATTTTGAACATGCACTGGCAGAGACCCCCAAGCAGAACCTACTTTTTATCACATTTGATTTCAGTCGGGGAAAATGCAGAAAAAAAAGCCCTTTGAAAATATGGTTATGGTGCCAGAAACTATAGGGTTTCGACGGTTGAATTGAGATTGAATATGTACTGACCAAAAATCCGTGTAAATAATCAATAATATGCACAGTCAGTGTCAGTGCAGACAGTAATTCAGATAACAATGTTTAATGCTGACAATAAACATGATGTTTAAAAGGAAACAGGTGATGAAGCCAATTCAACTGGATTTCAAACAGCTCAGAACTGACCAGTTCAAGCAGCAATACCAAGTTGAGGTTGTCAACAGTTTTGAAACATTTAAGACACTTGACACACACTAAATGAACTGTGGCAGAAAATGAAGTATGTCGTACTGAAAGCTGCTAAGATGACAATACAGAAAAAATGCAACAAATTGCCAGAACTGGTTTTCCAGTAAAACATTTGAGTAGATAAAAAGAAGCTTGAGGCAAAACCAAAGTGATCAACGAAAACTTTGAATTGACGTACAGAAGATGCTCAGAAAAGATAAGCAAGCTACTTGGATTCATTATAAATTGAGCTGGAAGTTCCACAGAATGGAAGAAAGCCCTGTTTTCCAAATCTCTAAATCACACTGTTACATACAGTAGCCATAAAAAGTTTGAAAGAAACTTATCAAACCTTTGCTTAAAGCTCAGAGGAGGATGGTGGCTACTTCATGAGATTCTCTCCTTGTATGCCACTAGCAGCCACACACAGTTAAACCTTAGCAGCATGAGATGGTGAATTGTCATGCTTGAAAAGTATTTTCTATTGAAGATATGATTCTTCTTTTTTTTGTACCATGGAAGAAAGTTTACATCAGAAACACCATATGCTGCGGACGTAATTTTCTCACATTTAGAGACCATATAAAGGCCCTATGATTCTGGCCCAAAACATGTCTCTGCCTCCTCTTTACTGATGACATTGCTCTATGTTATGCTTTTTGGCAGTGCTTGATGGTCAATTTGACAAATATGAAGGAAATAAATTAGCACCAACATCAAGCTACAACTGATGAAAACACATATGCTTGGGCACAAAAGAAGAAAGACAAGACACTCCAGAAGTTGTTGAGCATCTCATGGATGAAGATGATAACCACTGGACTAGTCTACAAGATAGCCAGAACCAAAAAGGAGTTAATAAACCATATCAAATCCTGCAAGTTTTACTATGATCATGTGACAAGGCAGCCACATGACACAATTGAAAGAAGTGTAATTACATGTGGATGGATTCAGACAACATTGGATACCTGAATTGGCAACATTACAACATTGACTGGATTAGACAGAGGGTACTGGGGAAAACCTACTCTTCCATGCAGCCAACCATCGCTACGTGATGACGGCGTATGACAAGACAGAAATAATAGATACCAGACATATTGTATTGGACTGAAACATAAATCAAGATAAAGAAAAAATCCTGAAATTAAATTTGTCATAATATTGGATATTACTTTATACAAAAGGAAAAATAACATGCTAGGTTAATTGAAATGCATCTTCACTCAGAATTGACGTTGCTGTCCTGATTCAGTTTGATTCAGATTAAACACCTAAAAACTTCAGTCTTAACTTAAACCTACCCTTTATATTTTTGTCTTGACCCAACTTTACCTAATTTTAAATACTCAGGTTTCCCCCCACAGTCCAAAGACTTGTAAGCCAGGTGAACTCGAGATGCTAAACTGTCCAGTCCTAAGTTCAAAATGGTAAAGGTGGCATCAGGAAGTCATCCTCGTAAAGCATGTGCCAGATTGACAATGCGAGTGTCTCACTGGGCAACCACTGATGGCAAGTAAAATTTATAAATTGTGGTCTCGACATATAATGTCTTTTTCTATACTGTTTTTACTTAAAGTATACTCAACCCTTTAATGTTGTGGTCATGACCTGGCTCTTGACCACAACATTAAACTTGACTTCATTAAAATGACTTTATTTTAATCTTGTCATCTGAACAAAGTCTTGAGGTCAACACAACTCTTTTAATGTTCAACTCACACTAAACTTAGGTCTGACACTTTAATGACTCAATCTTGAATTATATTTAACACTTCAATAGTGTGGTCCTGATTTTTCTTGACTCAGACTTGACCCTTTTCTGTCATGTCTCAACGGAATTTTAGAACCAGATTAGACACTTTAAAACCCTGGTCCAGTTTCAATCTTGAGGTGTGCTGGGCCTTTTAATGGTGTGGTCTTGACTTTAATTTGACTATTGTAATTGGTTTTTTTTTTGGACTTGACCCAGACATGTTGTGGTCTAAAATGAGACGTGTTTAAACTCCATCCTTTAATGTCATGGACTCAACATTGTCTATATGCAGACACCAGATTATATCTTTGTGGCCTCTACTTGTCCTTGAATCAGACTTAATCCTTTAACATTTTGGACTCAACCCTTTAATGATCTGGTTTTGATTTGGTCTTGAATGAGACTCAATCTTTGAATGTCATGGTGTCAACTTGGTCTTGACTCAGACTTGACCTTTTCACGTTGTGGTCTTGACTTGTTAATAGTGTGTGTTTGTGTATGAGAAATAAGAATGACCGACAGCCTCCCTTATAGTATCAGATTTGAGAGAAGCTGTGCTGAGCTGAGGTAAAGCTAGAATAAACTCACATAGCTAGAATAATTGAGTACAGATCCTTTATCCCTGTGGTTCTCTCTTTCATTATTACTATACTTTCGTGCACACCAATGTGTGTGTATGTGTGTCTGAGAGAGAGAGGGGGAGAGACAAAAAGATACAAAGAGAGAGAGAGAGATACAGAGAGAAGAGAGAGCCCACACTGTCACGTACACAATGTACAAAGGGCTGGATGTTAAAAGAGTGGAGTGCTAAACCTTTTGTATATCAGCATATTGTCAAAGAACCCATAAGCATGTGTGTGTAAACAGTATGTGATAACAATATCAGACCCTAAATTAAGAAACAACTTAACAAGGTACAGACTGATAACACACACAATCCTGTTTACCCCTAAAGGCTAGGCCAGCACAGGCACAGAGAGTTAGACATAAACTATCTAATGGACAATTCAAACACAAGTTGTGCAGAGAGCAAGTAGAAACTCCCTCAGTATAGCGCTATGGCAACATAAGTGCAGGGTAGAACCAGAAGGTGACACAGACATGAGGGAGCCCTGTGACATAAAGCAGTCAGCCACTCCACCATCAACAAACCTGAGTGACGACAGCATCCAAACATCCCAGTTTACCAAAACAATCTATGACCATGAACCCTCCAGCTCTGAGCCCTGAACTATATTTTATATTTTGTTATTTTTATTAGAATTTATATTTTTATTGTAACTAAGATTTAGCAATATGTGTGTGAACAAAGTGACAGAAACAACACTAGTCAAGGTTCCAATCCATCATAGAGTGCAATAACAGACACATTCACGGGAAATTAAGAGACACCAAGTAACCTATCACTCATGTCAGAAATTCAGGAGGAAAGTATATTTATATACTTCAAAAGGTATACATTGAAATAAATTTGTGATATTTGATTGTTGCTCTGATATTCAGAGCACACAGTCCTCAGCGCGAATGTTTTAATCATGTGGTGAGATTTGTGTGGAGACCAACAATATGTGCTGATATATTTATAAATATGAGTCAGTACAAGCAATCAGCCATATTGAGTTATTTAAGTGGGACAGAGAGAGAGAAACAGAAATAAAGCGTGAGAATGAGTGAGTGAGAGAAAATGAGAGGAATATACTGACAATAGCTAGATAGTGAGACAGATGTATGGGTTTTCAAGAAACGAGTGAAAGATGGAGTATGAGAGGGGACAGAGAAAGTGAATGCAATCCTGCAGCCCTGTAGGAAGGTATCGTCTCGGCAAATAATGGTGAGCAATGAGAAATGTGTAGCAGAGAATTGCAACATATTCTGTACCTCCAGGGAGTTTATAATGGAAAGCTTGGAGGAGTGGTTGGAAAAGACTACTTTTTTCTGACAGCACTTAAATCAAGACACTATAAAGATACTGATGTACACATCCATCGATGATTTCCAACTATACACACACAAGCACCCACACACACACACGCAGGGACATACAGTTGTTTTGGGATTGGAGCCAGTTGTGGCCCTGGTGTACAGTTTTGGTTGTTTTGAGTTCCCTGTTCTAACATGCCTTCCCAGGCTTCTTAATTCATTAGAACATTAAAAGTAAAAGATGTTTTAATTTGAACATGTCTTTAGCAGTAATTTACTCTCCAGCACTACTGGGATATTGAACAGTCATTACATACATTTAATGTATATAATCAGATAATACAATCTTTTATTAAATTAACACTGTACTGTATGTCAAGGTGTTAAACTACATTCACTGTATTACATTTATATGGTGCAAAAATAACTCACTCTGCAGCTGGACACGCACTTATCTACATTTTTGATATGAGGTTTTGAATGTGTTACATCTGTTAATTTGAGACTACAATGCACAAAAAAATGGCTGAGCCACAAGCAGGGATTAATTTTAAGTTGTCTGAGAGTGTGTAGGGTGCTAGTATTTTTCCAAGATATTCTGCACAGTATGAGTAAAACAGGTACAACCCCAATATAATACTATCTCTCAACCAATTAAGTTGGGACATTGTACATTATAAAACATAAATAAGAACAGTATACGATGATTGACAAATACTTTAAAACCATATTCAATACACTACAAAGACAAGATATTTAATGTTTAAATGTATAAACCTTATTGGTATTTGCAAACATTCACTTATTTTGTACAAACCCGATTCCAAAAAAGTTGAGACAAAGTACAAACTGTAAATAAAAATGGAATGCAAAAGTGATATTGTATTTATAAAAGAACATACACAAGTTATCAAATGTCGAAAGTAAATTTCCTACCAAATATTAACTTATTTGAAATTTCGTTCTAGAGCAACATATGCTCCCATCCAGACAATGTCTCTTTTATGGATGTCTCTTAAAGAAAATACCTTGCATTTTCCAACATGCCAAACCACATACTGTATCAATTACAGCATAATGGCTGCATAGAAGAAGGTTCCAGGCACTGAATTTTTACCCACAGAAAACATTTGACGCGTCATAAAACAGAAGATATGACAAAAGGCCTGTTGAGCAACTAGAATCTTATATTAGACAAGAATGGGTTAACCTTCCTTTCCATTAAATTGAGCAACTTATCTTGTCAGTCCCCAGACTTAGGTAAAGAAAAAACGTGATTGCTCACAGTGGTATACATGGCCTTGACCCAACTTTTTTGAGATGCTTTGTTGTCATTAAAATCACTTAATTGTTCTTTTAAAATGATGCATTTTCTCAGTTCTAACATTTAATATGTCATCTATGTTTTATTCTGAATAAAATATGGAATTTTAAAACGTCCACATGATTACATTCCGTTTTTATTTACAACTTGCATTTTGTCCCAACTTTTTTGGAATTGGGTTTGTACTGTTCAGTGTTACATTATATCATGTCCAAATATTCTCAATCTATAGGGTGCTGGGTTACTGTTCAGAAGGTCAGAGGTTCAAACAGCAGTACTAGAAAGCTACCATAGTTGGGTTATAGAGCAAGACCCTTGACCCTTCCTATTCCAGGAGCACTGTATTAAAGCTGTCCCTTCTCTATGACCCCAACTTCCTAGCAAGCTGGAATGTTTCATGTGCTGCTGCCTCACAGCTGGAAGGTCACAGGTTTGCTTCAAGGGAGGTTCCTTCTATATGTATGCACTTTCTGTGTCTGCACAGGTTTCCCCTTAAAATTCAACCAGTGCCGTCTATAAAATGCCCTTACTGTGTTATTATACTGTAGGTACTCTATGCTGGAGTGGTGCCCAGTCTAACTTCCCACATCCCAGAGCAGGATTAAACATTAAAGAATGTGAGTGAGCGAATGAGTGGAGCAATGTGGAATTCACTCTGGTAAAGCCAGAGTACGTACGGGGCGAATCTTGCATTCCATAAAATTACAATATACAGCACTTTCTGACCAATCAGAATGAAGAGTTAAATAATCCTAAATAATCCTGACACAAGTGTGTGTGCAGGGGGTGCATATGGGTAAATCTATGTAGCAAAGGAGAGCAATGCCTACTCCCTAAGGTTTTTCCCTAAAGGATCTAACCCTAATCTGTATTTGTGCTGGTACACGTGTGTATGCGAGTGTGACACAAAGAGTGAGAAAGAAAGAGAGAGAGAGAGTAATACAGCATCCTCGAAGCTATTCTAATCACGATGCTCTCTATAGCGTAAGAGCTCTGCTTCCGTCAAAGCGCGTGATGGTGCTGTAGAACAGAGGCGGGAGGAAGCTGAATGGCTGGAAGAGCTTTGCTGGTCATTTTTGTCTGAGAGATGAGGGGGAAGTCCTGTGGTGCAGAATTGCATGTGCGCAGCTCAGAGAAAACCTGCCCGGATCAGAGGAGGCACAGTTGAGCTATGACGCAGATCTGAACGTTCCCGGACCACGTCGTGACACACGCTCGCTCATACACACTCACACACTCACTTTGCAGACTGATTTTTTAACAAACATATGAGTGTGTGTCAGACTAAGCGAGTGAGACAGCCAATCTGAGCACCGCTGCTCTTTAGCCATATTTGGCAATGTTTTGAACTCATGTGACTGTCTTGGAAATTCAGCAACCAAAGGTAACAGTGTGTACTCCCTGCATAATGGTTATGTAACACACATTCCTTAGTGATTAACCATTTGCTAATCAGCATCCGTAATTTGGAACGTCTCGTCTCCTACTATTACTCTTGCTATCTCGGTGAGATAATGTGTTTTGGATGTTTCAAAAATGGCTAGTATATTTAATATAAAATATTTCTAAGGATTAGGGGAGGGGCATGTGGGTGGAACAGAATGGCCATTAAATACTGTCGCCAAAACAAGAGACTTATTTTGTGCCCTTGGAAAAAAAAGCACATGTCCACAAACTCATTCATTCTCATCCTGGCTTACCTCTGGGACCCTGACCTTGACCTGTGATGTCTGTGAACTGAAATTGATTGGTGTACTATTGTCAGTTTACTGGTTCTATCCATTTATTCCCTATACAAATAATACTTTATTTCAGAATACAGCACATATCTCATTACTATACACATTTTTTTATATGTTTCTGTATTTTTTAATTTACTTCAACGAAAGCAAAAAGTGCTGTTGGATTGCATGTACTAGCCATATTTGTCCCGGCTTTGTCCTGGTGCTCTGGTTACCTCCTGCATTCTAAAAGCATGCATGCTAGGTTAATTTGTGACTCTAAAGTAGCCCTTAGTGTGTGATTGTGTGCATGTGACTGTGTGGGAATGTGCCCTGTGATGGACTGGCGTCCTGTCTATGGTTGTTCCTGCCTATGACTCCTTGTGAATTAAGCTGAAAAAAATTAATAAATAAATATAATATTATGCACAAATGATGGACAGATAAAGTGGGGTACAGATATGGAGTGCAGATATGGGATAAGTGATTTCTTACACACCCTTCACCAGGTGTTTCAGACACAAATGTTATATACTTACTGTAAATGTTCAGTAGCACATTTAAATTATTCCCACATAACTCCTGATTGGTTGAGAACGGGCAACATTTACTGATAAATCTGAGACAAACCATAAATAACTTTCAATTTAAACTTTTTACCTTCAGAGAGGGCTTTTAGGGAAACTTGGGAGGAAAGAAATGTTCAGCACTGGGTCATGTGACCTGTTATTATTCATTCATTTTCTATACCCGCTTAATCCTAGTTTTGGGGACACGGGGAAACTGGTGCCCACCTGGCTGGTGCCAGTCCATCATAAGGCAGACACACATTCTCATTCACTAAAGGGCAATTTAGAGACACCAATTAACTTGTCATGCATGTCTTTGGAATGCGGGATGAAAGAAGACACAGACAGAAAACCCGTGTGAACAAGAGGAGAACATGCAAACTCCATACAGAAATTTCAGAGTCGCCCCACCTGGGGCTCGAACCCGTCATCTTTTTGCTGTTAGGTTATAGCATTATCCACTGTGCCACCCACCTATAATTAGTATTAATATAATAATAAGTATTGAATTGATTTTTTTGCAAAACTTGAGCTTCTGAAATTCATGAGGTACCAAAGATTTTCAATGAGACAGATATGGACTGCAGGCAGGCCAGTCAAGTACACACACTCTATGTCTATAAAGCCATACTGTTGTACCCGATGTACATTGATTGGCATTGTTTATTTAAAATAGACTTGGATTTCATAGGAAAGGACATGATATTGAGGGCAGCATACAGTATGTCTTTCCAAAATGCAAATATAAGCCTCTGCATTAATGGTACATTTACATTCATGCAGATCGCCATGACATCGGCACTGACGCAACCTTATCAATATTTACATTTTTAGTGGTCATTTGTTATTTATCAAATGTAATCAGAAACCCTTTTTCAGTATGAAACATGGACTTGTCAGAAAAGAAAACATGTTTCCACCATATTTAGGTCGATCTCATATGACCCTTGGGCCCAGAAAACCTGGAGTTTTTTTTTATTCAACCCTTAATTTGTAGTGGTTTTCATTGTGTATACAGGGATTGGACAGTTAAACTAAAACACCTGTCATTTTAGTGTGGGAGGTTTCATGGCTAAATTGGACAAGCCTGGTGGCCAATCTTCATT
>JAOUQT010337796.1:0-13029 GCA_025769995.1 Xyliphius kryptos | reverse complement strand
CTATCTATTGCCACTATTAACTAATGTGCACATGCGCGAGAAAGTGAATACTAATTACACTATTTATTAGAATATTAATCATTAAAACATACAAAACTACACAGTTGTTTGTCTCATCTCAACTAGCTGCTGAGTCATGCTAACATGATCCACTGATGCAGTTATCTATTTATTATAGACTATTTTACACAGATAAAACATAAAAAAAAAGTATAAAAATAATAAGAAAAGGTATAAAATATGGAATACTGTAATCACGCCTTGGTGACAGATGAACGCGGCTAGCGGAGTGAGGTTGAGGAGAGAGGGAGGAAGGGATAATTGCCCTGTACGAAGCGTAGATGCATACAGGCAAACTAAAACAGAACCCTCATACACTATAAACAAAACTTCAATTGCAATTTCTGGACTTCAAATAAAGTCACAAAATTATATAAATTGTAAAAAAAAAATAACTTTCTTAACTTTAAACTTAGCCTACACTTAACATTAATTATGTATGATACAGTTTACATTTATCATGTTTTTGCCTATTTGGCTGCACTTTCAGAACCTTCACTTACAGCCCTCTTATACATCTCGTATAAGCTCGTATCTTAGAACTGAGCTTGTATCTAGAGCAGAAATTTTGCTTGAGCCATGGCTCGTAACCCAAAAAAACAGATTATCTCGAGGTACGGCTGTATTTTCAAAAGTATTCACTCACCTGCCTTGACTCAGATATTTAGCTGCTCGACCATGGAAACCCATTCCATAAAGCTTTCTGTGCACCGTTCTTGGGCTAATCCAAAGGACACATGAAGTTTGGAGGTCTGTAATGATTGGCTCTGCAGAAAGTTGGCGACCTCTTTGCACCATACGCATCAGCATCCACTGACCAGGTTTACGTGGCCTACCATTTCAAGGCTGAGTTGTTGTCATTTCCAGACAATTCCATGTTTTTATAATACAGCTGACAGTTGACAGTGGAATATTTAGGACCAAGGAAATTTCATGACTGGATTTGTTACACAGGTGGCATCCTATCACTGAGTTCCTGTGTGCAACCCATTCTTTCACAAATGTATGTAAAAACAGTCTGCAAACGTGCTTCATTTTATACACCTGTGGCCATGGAAGTGGCCATGGAACACCTAATTCCAATAATTTGGATATGTGAGCAAATACTTTTGGCAATATATTCTATATTAGTTTTTTTGTGCTAATATATTTACATTGTCTTTATAAAAACATGAATTGTGAATTGAGTAGTAATTGATGGCTAGTCTGTCAACTGATTTATGCTAAATTTAAACAGGGTTTAAAAATAAATAAGCAAATAAAGCCATGTCTTTTTCTGCCTTCTGAGAATGGTCATATAAATGTATAATGCAGTCTCCGGGCAGCTAGCAGTTTAGCAGGAATTGATGCTTGCATATCAGTGAGTGTTATATAATTAGGCAAATTAATTAGCAAGCCGGTGATGCAGGGCACAGCTGTGATTAATAAATAAATGTACCGATGGCCTCATGAAGAATGAATAATTGCCTGAATTAGGGAAAATGATCTTTTAACAAAACAATGCAAGGCAGCAGGTTTGAAACAAGTTTTATACATCTATATATATGGTTAACAGTATTTTAATTCATAGTAATCTTATGAAAAGACCTTTAACAGTCAGTCAACCTATTTTTTTGCATTTGTATTCCATCGCATAAGATTGGCATTATAATTGGCAGTGATGTTTTCTTGGTAACAGTCAGATCACAGACGTACACAGTTGACAGTCTCCAGAACTGCATCTGATTGTACAAGACACCCAAAAAAATCTAACTACTGTACAGTTAATTTTAAATGTCTTGGTCACAGCAAAGATGCCTTCAGAAATAACTAATACATTGTGATGAACACTATAATGTGCAATAAACAGTATAAAGCTACAGGATGTCAGTATTTCAGCAGTTTATTAGCTGATGAGCTGAATAGTTCTGGAGACTCTTCATGTTAGCTTTGGATTTTGCAGCACAGCATCCTTTATAATGCATCTGAAATGTCATCTATTATGTAATATGTTGCATTATTTACTGGCTTTTTTTGCACATTTTCAAATATTTTGCATCAAAATAAGGAATTAATAAAAACAAAATCAAATAAAAACAATCATTAATTATTTTAATGTAAATTACTACAAAACCTAGTGATAATAGTTTGATAATAGTTATCTAACTAGAAGTGTAAGAGTGCAACCAACACACACAAACACACAATGCTGAGGAACATATAGGCAAACCTGTTTTCTCTTGAAGAATGATTTCCTCTGACTGGTGATTCTTGACATTTTTGTCATGCCAGGTATAAATCATCCAAGCATGAAGCTAGGAAGTGCCAACGCAGCCTAGGCACCCGAAACCCAGACAGTTTGGCCACACACCCTATTTTAAACTTTAGATCTTGGATCTCTACTTAATCCTTACAAATCATGGCTTACAGAGCACAACTAACCATGGTGATATAAGCCGATAATAAACTTCCATCACCATCACCAGCGTTAAAACATTACATGTGTTAAAATGCTGTAAGAATGTTATAATATTATGGAAACGTAAAAAATGCTCAATAATCTGCCCTCAAAATGATCCCCAAATATGATATTACTAAACACATTTAAAATCTTTCTCTCTCATACGTACTTTCTTTCTCTCCCTGTAATTCTTAAGGATTTTATCATCAGGCTGGTGCTGTATAGTGCAAACATATCATGCTATAAACAATGAAATATAGATACTTTCTCTAAATGTTGTGTCACTGGTAGATTGCCAGGGGCTGTGCACTGTGAGGAAGTGGTCTGAACAGCTTGTGTATGGCTTTTGATTGACCAGCAGCCCAGAATGACATTAAATCCATTCTGCTCACTTCCAGAAAACCAGCAACAGATGTGGATCACTGATGTGAGAGAGCATTAACCTCGGTGCCAACCAAAAATTCAGCCAATTTGTACTAAAACATCACAAATATATTTTATTACTATCATAATTAAAATGTAAAATGTTCATTTTTTAGGAAAGTAGATAAACATTATTTTTTGTGGTGCACCACAGAGCCTAGTATTAGGCAAACAGATATTCTTACACTGTCCTATTAAGCACGTAATAATGTCATCAAGGAAACTGTATCATTTCAAGATACATTACAATTAAACCATTTCGTTTTATGGTTTAGTCAAAATGACCAAATTTGGAAATGTGAGGACACAAAGCCATATACATTATAGTTTTGAAATAATAAAATTCCAAATCTGTGTAGTTCTGAAGGTCCGCTAATTTCTCCCATCTGTAATGCTTATGATATGTGAACATGGTGGTTGAGGATCTGAATTAAATAGTTTGCTTACTGGCGATTCACCAAAATCAAGTGCACAGTCAATAATGATCATTTGGACAAGAGAATAAAGTAAAATTTGCAGTTCATGTAGTCCTCTACATTGGAGGAAAAACAGTACCTGGATGCCAAACAAAATGCTGAAGCTAAAATCTAGGGTGTTGCAAGTAAAGCTCTCTTTTAGTACTCAGAAGTAAACAGAAGCATACAGTAAACAGAACCAATAATCAGCAAGCACATAAGCTCATAAACAAATGGGAAATCATCAATACATCAATGATGATTGAGAAACTAAACATAAACCTAGGTCTATATAGCCATCAGATAATTATCTGAAATAAAGATCAGGTACTTTCTCAAGTAATAGGAAGAAGTGCACTGATAAACAAATACCAAGATAAAAATCTGATTGCAGCCATTGCTTAAAATCAACACCCCAACTCCTGACATAATGCATTGTTAAAAAACAAGAATGTGGTCTCCTACAGAAGCACAGTGCTAAACTAAACACGTCCCAAAAAGTCAAAATCAAGCACAAATTAAAACATTCGGAATATTTAACGGTCAGTTCTAAGAAAAGAGCAAAGCACTATAAAAATATAAAAATATATTGCATAAGACAATAACAATCTGTATGGGTTCAAAAATTGCCAGGTGTGTGTAAGTGTTTTCTAGTGTGGAGTGATGAAACTAGATTTTTATTTTATTTATATAGCATACTACAAATTACAGATTACATTGAATTATCTGTTATTTTCATATAATTAATCTGTTATTTTGTGTTTTATAATCACCGGCATGCAGCACAGTGACGCAGTGGGTAGTGCTGTCGCCTCACAGCAAGAAGGACCCAGGTTTAAGCTCTGGGTCGAGAAATATCTGTGGGAAGTTTGCAAGTTCTCCCTGAGTTTATGCAGATTTTTTTTCCGGGTGCTCCGATTTCCTCCCGCATTCCAAAGGCATGTATGCTAGTTTACTTTAAAGTGGTTCTTATTATGTGAATATGTGTGACTGAATGTATGTGTGCCCCAGATTGATTAGCAAGCTATTTAGGGTTGTACTTTCCCTTGCGCCCAGAGTTGATGGGTGTGGACTGGCTAGCCGATAACACTGTGTTAGGTACAACTTGCTAGTAACTTTTTCCATCGCACCTTAGTTATTTCTGGCATACCTTCATAAAAGATTGTATTCTACATTCCTTGGTAGTAACGAGCGATTATTTGAGTTACTGTTGCCTCACATCAGTCATCTCATATCAGTCTCTTCTCTTCTGACCTCTCACATCAACAAGACATTTTCATCCACACAACTGCCACTCAATGTATATTTTCTCTTTTTCTGAACATTCTCTGTAAACCCTAGAGATAGTTGTGCATAAAAATCCCAGTAAATCAGCAGTTTT
Source organism: Xyliphius kryptos (assembly GCA_025769995.1). Classification (NCBI taxonomy): domain Eukaryota; kingdom Metazoa; phylum Chordata; class Actinopteri; order Siluriformes; family Aspredinidae; genus Xyliphius; species Xyliphius kryptos. Next base: position 8,270 of record JAOUQT010337796.1, on the reverse strand, counting down.
TGAAATACTCAGACCAGCGTATATGGCACCAACAATGACACATTCAACGTCATTTAAATCACCCCTTCTTGCACATTCTGATGCTTGGTTAGAGCATCAGAAAGAGTTGAGTTCATTGAGTTGCAGCTATGTGATTGGCCAATTAAAGCTTTGTGTTAACAATTACATGTGAAATTCTGAAGTTTCGTCAGCCTGGCAGAGCTGGAGGTTCCAGGGTCCAGGCGCAAGCAGGTACAACCCACTTATTTAGAATGCTTTTTAACATCTAAATGCCTTCACTACAAATTGCATGTTTATTATATTTATTGCAGCACTTTGGTCAACGTTTGGTCAACTTTTAGGGAATTTATCTCTAGTTCACTATGCATACTGGGGAAGAAAACCGGAGCCCATGGGGGAAGCCTACATAAACACAAAAGAAAGACATACAACATGTCTAGGAATTAAACCTGGGAACCTCTTGCTGTTTTACTTAAAGAACAGAGATATGATCATTACTAAATATTTGTGGAAGTCTATCATGAATAAATTTCTCAGAATTTCATAATTCATATGAAATAATCAGACGGATTTTGTACCAATAGAGGACATTTAAATCTATTATTACCCTCCACAGTAACGACCGACCGATTCAGGCGAAGAATAAGGCGTGTAATACTTGTACTCTTCAATGTCACAAAGGTACTCAAAGTAAAGTAAGTTTTCACATTGACTAAGGGTAAGGTTCAGGAATTCAGTGTACATGAGAACACTAAACAACAATATGTACATCAGGGTTGTCTGGAGAACATGCAACATGGCCAGGATTTGAACCTGGGACAATACTGGTGCCAGCCATACCCATTGCTCCACCATGGTGCCCCTAAATTATTATATCAGATCAGATCAGGCAAGTTCTTTGCCACACATTTCATGAAATGGACTTCTATTCCGCTGCAATCGTTGCATATTCATCTTTGGCACCAGATTGTGAGCAATTAATCTGCATAATTCATTAATTATTGTAGACATTGATAAATATTAAAAGGATTATTTAACAATACTTATTAAATTGTAAAGAAAGTTGTATTTATGCCAGATTCTGGTTTATTGCTGGGAAATGAGCTGTATCGATACTAAAATTAGAATCTTTGTGAATTATTTGTTTCTGTTTAACTAAACAACAAAATAAGAGATTAAAAAGACCAACGAGCCAGATGTGGTCCGCAGGCTGCAGCGTGCCCATGCTCTAGAGCATTGTGAGGTGAAAAGACTTTGCATGTTCAATATCTTTTACTAAACAAAGGTGAAAATGTTACAAAAAATGTTACATAATGCATTTCATAATATTGGCTGAGACACTAGAAAGAGCCAACTCCTCTTAAGTAAAGATGTTCCTCATGGACGGAAAAAGCACGGCTTGGAAACTTTGGAAACCCCTTTCAAAATGAGGTGTTAGCCACCTGTCCCCAGCTCCATATATCCATAGCTGGAAAATGCCTCTGTACATTAGACAGAACAGGACCTCATATATGAAATCCAGGAGTGATGAAACCACCACTTTATCAGTGATCATATGCTATCCTCCAGGTGTTTCTAATCCAGTGATAGTTCAGTGTAGTATGAGCAGCAAATTAAGGGGTATTTTTTCTCTCTCTCACTTTTCCTCTGATGTGTACTGTAATTAACGCAGTGGCGACTGAGTTAACACTTGAGTGAATGAGAGTCTATTGAAAACCGGCTTTGTGCGTCCATCAGGTTTACAATTCAACTTAATAGAGGCTGCGATCCTTAACTCAATTGTGCCTTTGTTGAAAACAGCAGGAGTGCAGCTCTTGAAACAGGTGTGTGTGTATGTGGTACTCATTTCAATTTCCCTCCAGGACAGCGCCACCATGATGACTGGCATCTCTATCCCTGCTTACCTCACCCTGGTAATGAGGACCCCCAGAAAGCCAACGATTGGCTAACGGCATCTGCTAGTTACCGCCCTTGAATATCTCCCTTGGTGACGCTGTTGCATCACTATGAACGGATGCCCAGTGTTGGCTGCAGCATTTGACCCTGCCTGTGCTCGGCTGCCATCTGTTCACGTCACCGCAGGGAGCCTCAACACATTGTCTGAGCTGTGATTAAAAAAAAAGAAAAAATCCACACTTCCTTTCCCAGTGACTGATTAAGGCCGTCACTGCGCTGTCCCCACGCTCTTCTAATTGGCTCTCATTTATTCTAAAATGGATTTAATAAAAAAATCCTGGTCAGCGTGTGTTAAGCGGCTTGCTAAGGAGAGAGTCTGATTGACGCCTGGATAAAATAAATTTTTCAGCCACAGAAAAAAGGAGTGAGATGAAAGCTAAGGGGCTGTGGGAGGAAAAAAACTGTTGATGGTCCACAAACACACACACATTTACACACTAAGAAACACCAATTAACCTTACATACTGTACATGTTTTTAAAATGTGGGAGCAAACCGCATCACACGAAGAAAACCTGTGTGAACATATGGAGAACATGCAAACTCAGGTTGCCCTTTATTAGGTACACCTTGCTATTAATGCCCATCAACCATGTCACATTCAATGTCTCCTAATTCACCTTCTTCCATTTTGATGCTTTGCACTTTAGCAACTTGTACTGACCACCACTACATGCCTAATTCATTAAATTGGGGTCAGTCGTGGCTAAATGGATAGGGTGTGGGCTGGGGACCAAGAGATTGTGACCAGTGAATGTATATTCATCAATTATTTTATCTGGTAGAAGTATTTTGGAAAACTGACAGTTCTCCTGAAACAGTTTTTTAAGCACCAAATCCCATCAGCCTTTATTATGGGATTTGTGTATTCATTGATTTTTTTCACGACATACAACATTCAATTTTAAACTAGCATTTGTTTTATATAACATGCCTTTTTACTTTTTTATTTATTTATTTATTTATTGTTTAACATAATCTTCCAGCACCAGTGGCTATTTTAATGACCGGAACAAGGTCATTCTCATATAGAAGTTTCATATTATACACAAAGTCACATATCTATTCACAAGTTAAAGACAATTTAGCATTTCCAATTTACCTAGCGGTGTGCATGTTTTTAAACTGTTTGAGGAAACTGAAGCACCCGGAGTAAACCCACATGCTTTTGCACAATACTGTACTTTTATGCTAAACACAAGTACTGTATATATAAATGGTAATATCATTTCAAGGACATTTTAGATACTGGTTTTATATTTATTTACATCTTTTATATAAACTAATGGTACAGTAAATGTGACTTGTTTTAGCAATAAAACGTTATCTTCAAATCTGTTGATTTTTACACACACACACACACACACACACACATTCAGTGTATTATAACAGCTTGACTGATCCTGTCCTATGCATCTGTCAATCAATCACAACTATGTGTCTGACGGTATAAGCACACTAGCTTATCTATCATTAAGCCCTAATCCAGCACTACACACATATTCGCACATATTGGGTAAAAAATATCAACACACGAGCCACAGAATTAAGATCTGCATTACGATAGGTTGTCCTACTCACTAACAATAGATAATAAGCAGCATCAAAATCAATAACACCACACTGCTTTAGTCCTACAAACACCTCATTCTCAGTATCACCACATTTAATTTAGCTTTATCGATTTTTTAAAAATATTTTAGTAACTTGACCCGAAATTCATGTAGGATCCTTAAACTAATGTCAGCTGTTAGCAATTAATGCTATGGGCATAAATTCCATGAGCAGCAGACAGATATATTAAAGAGTGTGAAAATGGAAAGTTTTTCTTGTCTTTAAGGATTCATCTCTGAACTCTCAGAGTGGCACCTACTAGAAAGACCTTGCTGGAAGTAGAGGAAATGACAGTTAGAAACTGATCTTTCTTTTTGCAGTTAACCATGGGAAGATAATCAAACATCGTGGAGTGGCATGAACATGCAGATGCTGAGATTTGAGAAAGACATGTGGTGGAGAGACGCATCAGAGCACTGCATAGGGACAACGAATCAAAATTAACAAACAAGATCACAAAGAGCACGTGTAATCTTTTGTGTGTGGTTTGATACATGTAGACAAGGGCATACAAAAATGCTATCAAAGATACACACACATAAATACAAGGAAACTGGATGTCAAATACTGTAAATGCTTGTTTACTTTGCTTCCTTCACCTTTAATTAATGTTACTGACAGTGAAGGAGGTGTTGTCTGTAAGAGTCAATCACATACAAGGCTACTAAGTCATACTCGACCAGTAGTCAACCTGAAATTTCGGAAATTGGGAGGAGTCTGGTATTAAACATATAGATCACTCCCACATTAATATTTTTATTTTTTAAAACTTATTAATATCATTTTTTGAGGAATCTTTTGCATCACAATCTTTGCCCCCAACTAACTTAAACCTAACCTTAAACCCTAAACTTGAAGAAGAAAAAGAACCCATCTGATTGTAGCTCATACTGTCAGATTTCTTTATTTAACATAGAAAGTAAATTATAGACTTTTTTATTATGGAATTATGGAATTATGGAAGTAAAAATAGACTTCGTTTCTTCAACATTCGTAGAATTTCTTAATATTTTTTCTAACCTAATGTCAAAGAACACTTCAGAAATGTTGATTTGATTTGAATTATCTATTTTATACATTGAAGCATTTTGGCCCCAAATTTATACATTGTATAAATAATATACACTGCCCTATTGGCCGCAATTAAGCCACTAGCCATGACAATCCGGAGTGAAATAGACATCAGAGGTATACCAGGAGGAGGCTATGAACATAAAGTGTCTTTATATGTTTCTATACATATCCAACCCCAAAGCATGTTTTCATAAATGTTTAAACCTTTTATATTCATTTAGTAAAATATCAGGATACAGGACCTGCAAAAAAAGCGAACCTATGCCCTTGAGTAGAATGTTCCAGCTCAGAGATTTGGGAGCCTCTCCATTTAAAATATGCATGAATAAATTCAAGTATTTAGGAATATGGATTATCCGCCAGTTTATAGATTTATTTAAGCAAAATTTCGCTCCATTGGTGGCTTCACTGAAGAAAGACATTGAGCGCAAGGATCTTCTCCCTTTATCGCTAGGTGGTAGAATTAACACTGTTAAGATGAATTTATTAACAAAATTCCTATAGTGTTTTCAATGTTTACCAATCTGTATAACAAAAACATTTTTCACAAATATAGGTAGTCTGATACTAAACTTTATTGATAAAAACCTGAGGCATTTAAAATACAGTATGTACAGAGAAAGGAATTTCTACATATAAAAACCTTTACAGAGATGGTATGTTGTCTCCTTTGAGCATCTTAAAGCTAATTTTAATTTCCCCCGCCCACACTTATTTAGAAACCTTCAGCTTCGTAGTTTCATGTCATCACATTTCACTAATTTCCCTTCAGTACTGCCTGGATCTCTTATGGAAGCTATGTTAACAATAGACCCACATGCAAAGAAGGTTGTAGGTGCTTTATACTCCTAACTTAATTCTGAAAATGCACTGCGGCTAACTGCGCTGAAACAGTAGTGGAAGGATGATATAGTGGTATCAATAACAGGAGAAAATTGGCATAAGTCTATAGAAAAGATTCATTCAAACATATTTATCACATATGTTTTGGTTATGCTCAAGGCTCATTCCTTTTTGGAAATCAATTTTTACCATTGTATCTAATGTTTTGGATATAGATATTGAACCCACACCAGCTACTGCCCTCTTTGGGGTAATCCTAGAGAACCTTCAGACCAACCAAAGAGCAAAAAGTTATTATTCTATTTGCAACATTTATAGCCAGATGTATAGTCTTAATTAAATGGAAAGATAAATTCCCCCCTACATGTAATCTATGGATTAGAGATCTTGTGTTTTAAAAAATCAGGTACTCTGTAATAGGCCATGCAGTAAAATTTTACACCACCTGGCAGCCAGTTATGACATTCGTGGAAATTTGGATGTACAGCCCCAATGAATATTAAGTAGTGAATTCCATTATCAGTTTATTGTACATTTCTTAATGCTACAGTGATGTGTACTTGTGGATGTTAGCACTTGAGTGTGTATCTATGCATATATGTACACCTATTTTTGATTACCTGTAAAAGTGGGGTGTGTGTCTATCTGTGTGTGTTTGTTGCAACAAGAGATAGCGGTTAATGGACCGATGCTAGTTATTGTTGTTTTGTATATGTTTTTTGAAAAGTGAAAATGACAATAAAGAGACGTTGATTAACAAAACTAATACTATAAAATGTGTTCTGTATACGTCATATAATGTAATATTATTTGAGAGGTACATTTTATTAACTAAATTATTTAAAAAGTAATAAGACATCTTTATTTATACATTTTCTATTATTCTGGAAAGCTAAATGTCTTTTTTCGAGGAACATACTCAAACTTAAGCAGCCACATGTATACACTGTCTACTGTCTGTCTCATAAGGACTAAATATCTGCAGGCCAGCCTGTTTCACTGACTGATCCCTAACCTTCCTAGTTCTGTCCTGGTGTATGTGTGTTTACAAGAGTGCGTGTAGGAGTGAGAGCAGATGGACAGTGGTGATAATGACACACTGCAGAGTGACAATAACAACAACTACTCAGCGTGCTGCTAACAGCTGCCATTATCTGCTGATCTGGCAACAGTTCATCACCTAATAATGAGGCCAAATAGAAGATTTGGAGATTATAAACTGTTCGTAGATCAGCACTCATGGGCAACATCTAAGACAGCAACAAAAGATTAATCAAGGTCTCTTACCAGGCTCGAGGAGTATGAGTTGGGCCATTGCCAGGGCATTGCCTGCTTCGTTCTCTGCCACACACTGGTAGAATCCTTCATCTGAACGCACCAACCCAAGAATTTGTAGACTTCCTCCATCCTAATATGCAAATAAAAAAAGTTTATAGCAATAATATTATACATTCTCTTGTTGTGAATTCTTTCTGAAAGAAATAAGAAATACACAAGTCAAGTTGAAGTTGATGATTTAAACATTTCAGCGATACAGTACACTGGTGCTTCAGATTTTCTATATTTCTGCCTAAGTTTCAACTATAAATAGATAAGAAGAACCATATGATACAAACATTTTACATTTAGTTATTTATTTATTTAGCAAAATGATTACACGTTATCTTGAAATGAAGCTCACAGGAATAGGTTCCTTTATTATTCTTCAGTATTTTGAGGTATAATTGCTCAATCAATGATATTAAAACATGGAGCAAAACAGACTTATACCAAGTGCTTGGATTTTGCTTGTGTATCACACCTGGGGAGAGTAATAATAGTCTTGGATTTTCTATATTTCTACATCTTTCTAAATGTGGATTAGTGGAGTACAAACTATTTATGGTGGTTTTGTAACATTTGGCAGTCTGGATAGGTCAGCTGGTATAGGCTGCTGCCGGAAAAAGCTAGGAGCATTAGTAAATGACTGGTTCTATCTTATTTGCTTCTATATATCTACTTTTAGTCTTTAGAAGAAGATTTAGGCCAGATTTGTAAAAAATAAAAATTAGTAATGATTGTGTACATAGGTAATAAACAATATTTATCTTACCACTATCTGGAAGTAGTCACTGGGTATGACTACCTCTCCATTCTTCATCCAGCGGACAGTGGGTTGTGGATTCCCCGTCACAGCACACTCCATCTCAATGTCCGAGCTCTCGTAGGCGTATGTATTAGATGGGTAGTTCAAGAACTGGGGTGGCACTAAAAAATACAATGAAAAACAATTTTAACAACCTGGTATCTGTTTTAAAGTTTACTAAAATAGAGACATTCAGAGGAAAAAAATGAAAGCAGTAAGCTTGGAGGTTTCAGGACAGCATTCAGTTTGGCATGAATTATGCTGCTTTTGGTAATTATACATACAAATATACATTTAGTATCTAAAACACAAATCAATCAAAACTGTACTAGAATATTTATTTTCACACACTTTGTGGTACCCTTATTGGGGTACCGCAGTTCTGACATTCGTGGAAAGTTTGGACTCTAAAGATTTACAGCCCTAATGAATATTAAGTAGTGAATTCCATTAGTTTATTGTACATTTATTAATGCTACAGTGACATGTATTTGTGGATGTTAGCACAAGTGTGTATTTATGCATATACAGGGGTTGGACAATTAAACTGAAACACCTCGTTTCAGACCACAATAATTTATCTGTATGGTGTAGGGCCTCCTTTTGCAGCCAATACAGCGTCAATTCGTCTTGGGAATGACACATACAAGTCTTGCACA
>JAOUQT010337787.1:0-13029 GCA_025769995.1 Xyliphius kryptos | reverse complement strand
ACTGACAAAATGCAAAGGTGACCAAAACATCAGCCAGAAAGAATGAGAACAGAGAAAAGGTGTGTGGTCACCACCTGCAGAAGCACTCTTTTATAGGAGTTCTTGCTTAGTGCCTCTAATTTCTACCTGTTGTCTGTTCCATGTGCACAACAGCAAGTGAAATTGGTTCACAGTCAGTGTTGCTCGATTTTAAACGTACCCAACGTGGCTCAATAATATTTAGATCTGGTGACTGTGCAGGTCATTGGAGATGTTCATCTTCACGTTCATGTTCATCACACCAATCTTTTGAACTCTGGTATGTCACCCATAATGTTGTGTGCATTGCAATATTTGGAGCAAAGCTGTGCTTTGCTCTTTCTGGTGCAATGTGCAATTAATGAAGATTGGCCACCAGGTTGCTCCGATTTTGCATGAAACCTTCCACACTAAAATGACAGGGGTTTCAGTTTCATTGTCCAACCCCTGCATATATACAGTACATTCATATATTATATATATATATCTATATCTTCTACCGCTCTCACTATTTTTGTGTAGACGCACTCCAGCCCTCCGCAACCGCTGCCTCACTCCACTCTCTGCACTTATTTCCAAGCACAACAACACTTTGCCATCTTCCTTCCAAACCCATCCAGCATACCGTACTGTGCAACACCCAACCTTCACGCTCACATCCATGCACATCCTTGCCGAACGAACACGTCATAGCGAACAACATACAAATACATTTATTTATACATTGTCTTTCGCTTAATCCTTTACTAGGGTTGCAGAGACTTTCCCATGCCCATCCAGGGTAAAACATTTTGGGCAATGGGCAGATACACACAGTATAGGGCACCAATCCATCACTGGGTACACACTCACACTTATTCACACACACACACACACACACACACACACACACACACACACACACACAGACACATTACAGGAATTCAATTTACCTTGATTTCATGTTATTGGACCATATGAGGAAACCAGAGAAGCTGGAAAAATCCAAGCGAGCACAGAGAGGACAGCATGTGTTTTTTTGTTTTGGTTTGTTTTGTTTTGTCATATATAAAGTTGCAAGAAGGTAGATGGTGAATCTTCTATATGGCACAGTGAGTGGACACAGGGGTTAAAAACTGCAACAGCCTTGCTGTGTCTGATTCAAGTTCAAGTTAAATTTATTTATATAGCGCTTGTTACAAAAGTACATTGTAACAAAGTAGCCTTAAAAGACTTCAAGTCTGAACCCCCAAATCAGCATGCCTTACATGAGCAGTGCTGTCCTGTGAGGGTCCTGACTATTAGAGAACAGAGTATTGCTGATAAAATGGACAGTTTAAAATCAGCAAGTAGTGGTTAGAATTAGCAGAATCTGCAGACCTGCAGCAATGTTACCTTTGGAAAGCATCAACCTCCTTGCAGCCCTGCTATGAACATTGTTGTTATATGTTTTTTCCAACAGTACACTCATTAGTAGAAACCTCAGCCAATAGAAGAAAAGCCTTTAGTTGCTTTAAAGTAACAATGGGTTCTTTTGTCTCATTTATTTGATTCATGTCTCTTTGTCTAATTTTTAAAAGTTTTAACTCAAATGTGTGCAACCATATAGAAAACTGTATTACATACTTATGGTTATTGGTAAAGAAAAGACAGAAATATGCCATTGCTGGCTAAGGAGTTTGAATTTACCTGGTGTCATTCCTGTTATATCTTATTATTTAGAATCCGTAACATTGGCATCATGGCTCACATTGATGCTGGAAAGACAACTACAACAGAGAGGATGCTGTTTTACTCTGGCTATACACGGGCTCTCGGCGGTAAGGAAAGACATGTCCTTTTAAGTATTTTTGTTGTTCTTGTTTATTGCTCCTATTTACAGCAATCTTTACACAAAGCACAATTATCTTTTATATGTTGAACCACAATCATTACCACACAGACTTTATTGCTTCCCCCCACCATCAATGGTTTTCTTTCATTGCTATAATTAGTTTTAAATTATAATTTGTCCTGCATTTTTGCACATGCTCCTGCACTATTTTGTTTTATAGAGCTTGTTATTCCATGTAGCACCATTTCTGAGGAATGTTGTTTAGTTTTCTGTGTGTACTGCCCAATAATGTATATGGTTTTAATGACAATAAAAATACAAAATAATCAATACTGCATAATTTGCATATCACTGACATTATACCCTCAGCTTTAGCAGTTTATACTCAACCCTGTAAATTGGTGTTATGAACTTATGAGTGATTGAATTTAGCTTCCTCCAATTACATTTTTGTAATTGTTGTGACAAATCTCATTTGAAAGATTTGGTTCATATCCCTTAAACCTGGGGGCAACATTTAACAAAACAAAAGCTATATATGTAAAATCTTACTGAACTCTTTAAACATTTGAGTGACAGCAGAGCAGATACTAATCTAAAAAATAAATGTATAATGCGTGAAAAATATATTTCTCTTTTTAAACGAATAATGGAACACAAATGTAAAGCAACAATACTTTTTAATTTTAAGTATTGTATTTAAGTAAATACAGTAATTTTACTTGTATACACTTGATTAATAAAACATTGTTACATTTCAAGAATAGCTTTAGCCATAAACAGTCACGACAGCCGCATTTCTCACTTCTTGTAAGTGAAATCAGGTCAACGGTTTTATGTGGCTGGTCTGTTTCCACTTTAAGGATGTTTTTGGACATAAACTACATTGAGCATGAACAACATACAAAATAGTAAGTCAAAAATGTGCAGTGAATATTTTACATTTGGATGGGTGTGCTCTGCAGATGTGGATGATGGAGACACTGTGACTGACTATACGGCACAGGAGAGAGAACGTGGAATTACAATTCAATCAGCTGCTGTTACCTTTGACTGGAAGGAGCACAGGATTAACCTTATTGACACACCAGGTATTAATTGTTATATAATGATTGTATAGTATATGGCTGAAACATATTGAAACATGTTGGTATTTACAGAAGGTTATATTTCAGGTCATGTGGATTTTACTGTTGAAGTTGAGCGAGCTCTGCGTGTGCTGGATGGAGCAGTGGCGGTGTTTGATGCCTCTGCAGGTGTAGAGGTCATTATTTAACACTCATACTAAATGTGTATACAAAAAATGAACAGCATCAAAACAGCACCAGTCCAAAAACGATACACCACCCCTTCTTGCTCCATTTCCTCCACTTACCATACAGATGGACTTTGTAGTTTTACAATTACAGACTGCAGTACATCTGTTTTCTTTGTTTTTGTAAGTCCCCTGTTGGTTCTGTGGGCTATGTGTAACTATTGTTGCTCAATGTTTTGCAGGCACAAACTATGACAGTGTGGGGACAGGCAGAAAAACACAAAATACCATGTGTGTGCTTTCTGAACAAAATGGACAAGCCAGGAGCCAGGTAACGCTTAAATACCTACAATTATTTGTTTCAGTTAAACATATATTACAGAAATTATGTAAATCGCTAATAAACTTGTCTTCCGTGAGGTAATCTAGTCCAGTTTTTAAAATGAATGCTGATCGCTCAGTAACAGGTTTCTGGTTTGTCCTGTCACCTAGTGGCCAAAATACACAACGCAGTTTCCAAAAAACCTTGGGAAAATACTGTATATCACACATTGATACAAATGTGAAGCAGTCAAAGGTGTGCATCATTGTAAATAATGTCACGGCTGGACAAACGACTCAACCAATCAGATTTAGGGACTGGGACTACCCATTTTATAAATAAATATAGACAATCTCTATGCAATATTCATGTAATATATAAGGGTTTATAGACAGTAATCCAGCCACCGTTTCAAATACTGAGAGTGTAATACAGTACAGCCATTGATTCAGCATGAAGGTGTTTTTCACAATATTCTTTTTCATTGTTCTGCTTACTGCACAAATTCTCGCTCGCCATGCTGCACCGCTCAGCAAGAACAGATGAAAATCTATTAATGGAGATGATGTTATCCAGGATTTCCTGGTGCAACCAGCAAACAGCCAGCTCTCACTTTAGCTGTTTGCTGGTTAATTCCATGTCTGCATCCCCTGAGTGTGCGTCTCAATTACTCCGCCGTTTCAATAACTTTTTATTGATGAAGTCATCTGGCTCCCAGAGTTCATCAAGATTTTTTTGTTTCATCTTCCAAGCCTCCTCCTTCATCTTACATGAACATAAAGTTCATGTCCGGGGACTGGGCTGGCCAATCCTGGAGCACCTTGATCTTCCTTGCTTTTAGGAACTTTGACATTGAGGCTGAAGTATCCTGCTGCAGAATTTGCCCTCCCTTGTGGTTTGGACAATAATGGGCAGCAAGAATGTCTTTGTACTGTAGGCTGTTGATGTTGCCATCCACTCTGTACAGCTCTTAGACACCACCATACTGAATGTAACCCCAAACCCTCCACCAAACTTGACTTTCTGTGTGAATTTAGGGTCCAAGCGGTATTTGCGGAGATTGGAATGCAGTTCATTTTGCACCCAGATATTAAATTCCATTTTCACTTACTATATCCTTATGTGACAATTCCTTTGTCAGAGACTGTAGAAAGACAGCAAAGAGTCACTTAAAACCACATTATAATTGCAAAAAATATTTTTCCCCCTAGTCTAAGTTATTCAGTAGAAAGCATCAAGACAAAGCTGAAGGTCAACCCTGTTCTTCTACAGGTTTGTTTATTTTGATTGTTTCATGTAGGTAATTGTTGCATTCAATTGTTGCATTTTAATTTTAAAAAGGTCATGATTCATGATTCTTTTCTTTATTTGTGTATTTTATTTAGATTCCCGTTGGTTCAGGAAAAGGCTTTGTGGGTTTGGTAGATTTAATCAGCATGCAACAGATGTCATGGCAAGGTAACTCCTTTGTTGAGAATGGACGAGCTTTTGAATTGAGAGACCTTCAGCCTACAGATAACCCAGAATTCCTTGAAGAAGTCAACCAAGCACGATCTGCGCTTATAGAGCAGGTACAATACATATTGCATTTGAGAAAAACCCAATTATTTAAGGACATTTGAAGTCAACAGGGGAAAATGGCGCATATAACTCAACTAGTGTCTTTCTAATTTAAAAAATGCTTTATTTATTTGTCCACTGTGTCTTTGCAACTTGTGTCTTTGCAACTTAGACAAAGTGTATCTAAACAACCCACACAGGTCATTAGGTCCATTGCAGGGCAAATGCACCTGTACACCTAGGTGCTTAATAATAATAAAAATAATAATATATATTTTTTTAATAATGCACTTCAGAGAGATAATGAACATTTTAGAGAAATTTACATTTCAAAGTGCTATGTCACATTTATTTAGACTGTGAGGAAAAAATGGAGCTTATATAATAAAGGCAGGAGAAAATATGCAGTTTACACAAGTAGACTTTTTCCTGCCTCTTTGCTTTGTTTGCCTTGTTTTCCTTAGGGTCGATAGCGCAACCCATTAAACCATTGTACTAATTGTATTGTAATGTAGTGGATTATTTAAAGCTTACAATCAGATCATAAATATAAGAGTATGTAAAATGTGTTTCAACATGCCTTAAGATGTTAAAATCAATACTTTTATGTTCTGTGTAGCTTGCTGATCTGGATGATGAATTTGCAGAGCTTCTTCTAAACGAATACAGTGAAAATTTTGAAGCAGTGTCTGCTGAGAAAGTACATATATCTACATATTTTATATGTTCTTAAATATGTGAAAAAAATGTTACCAATAGGAATAGTAATTACTAATTTAAAGTTCTAGTATCATCTGGAAAAGTGTAGCAGTGTTTAACCAATGATGCCATGTTTCCAGCTGCAGGAGGCAGTGAGACGAGTGACTCTGTCTAGAAAAGGTGTTCCAGTACTGTGTGGAAGTTCTCTGAAGAATAAGGGAGTTCAACCTCTGCTAGATGCCATTGTAGCATACCTTCCAGCTCCTAACGAAAGAAATCATGATCTAGTGTAAGATTTGTTTCTCCTTATTTTTTGTTCTTAAAGTCAAGATACACAAATAAATGCCATTTGTCACCACTAAATTGGATAATGAAATTTTATAGGAATGTTATTTTACTCCTTGTAACTCAAATAATGCTAAATATTAAGCACAAACTTGCTATTTTTTTTTTTCTCCTTTTTTATGATTTCAACTAAAAGTTAATTGACATATACGAATTAGTGGCTGCTTTCCACTTAGGAGAAAGACATTAATTTTTTTTTGTTCAGGTCATCTTTTTTTAATCAGTAAAAATATTATTTTGTCAGCATTTAGACTCATGTTGACTCAAGTTTGTTTCTGCATACTAAGTTAATTCTGGATGTAGAGGTAAGCACTTAGACCTCAAAGCAAGAAAGCCATGAATAATAAAAAAAAAATCTAAATAAAAACTAAAAATTAGATTATTTAAGTCAAATCCTCAGAGTCCTCAGGAAAGAGGTGCTGGTGATCTTTCTTGATCAGGCTTGAGGTGTTGGTTGTCCAGGACAGATCCTGTGATATGTGTGTCCTCATGAACCTCATGCACATCACTTTTCTCTTTCCTGAAGTCCACGATGAGCTCTTTAGTTCTGTGGGTATTGAGGAGCAGGTAATTGTCGGTACACTACAAGGACCGATGCTCTACTTCCTCCACTTCATCGTTGTTACTGATGTGGCTAATCGCCGTGGTGTTATCACCATATTTGGTCGTGGTGACTGACTCGTGAGCAGACTCTCTTGAACTAATTTTTTTTCTTGATTGATTTTTTTTATTTATTTAATTTTTTTATTTGTGGAATGTGTTTATGGAAAAAGCTACACCTAAAAAGATACTTGAATGATGCAGTAACTCAGGCTCTCTCTTTAATGAGCCAATAGGCAAATATAAACATATTTAGGAAAACAATAGTTATTGAATTAACAGAAATATAGGTCACATATTCATGTACAAACAATAAGATTTCCAATTGTGTGTTTAGGAGCTGGTATAAAGATGACCTGTGTGCATTAGCATTTAAAGTGCTCCACGATAAGCAGAGAGGTCCTCTTGTGTTTCTGAGAATCTACTCTGGCTCTATGAAACCACAATCCGCAGTGTACAACATCAACCGAAATGGAACGTAGGTCTAACTAAAAAAAAAAAAAAAAATATATATATATATATATAAAATCTATATATCCTGTTTTGTCCTGTTTAAATATTGTTTCTTTTAAGAAGCTTTGTAATTAAGAATTTTAGTTAATGGTTTCCTTAAATATATATACCCATCCACTACATATGTTTAATTACCAGATGTATAACTATAGTAATTATTGTTTATTAAAAATTTTATGGTGGTTTATTTTGAGACAGAGAGAGAATGAGCCGTCTTTTGCTGCCCTTCGCTGATCAGCACATTGAAATTCCCTCACTCTCTGCAGGCAATATTGCCCTGACTGTGGGTCTCAAACAGGTATGGATGATTTATTAATATTTATTAATATTCTTATTTTACACAGAAAAGGTTTTACAGTAGGAATGCTGTTATATTAAAAAGTTATTTAAGGCAAATTGTTTGAAATCCTTGCAAAGCTCTATCGAAGTCTCAACAATTTTTTCGCACCATGTCTATATGCCATTTTATTGATTTAGGGTTCGTCAAGTTATCACAGCTACTGTATCAAACTTATATTTTTTATTGTTGTAAAGTATTTTTATTTGTATGCTAACTATTTAACTTATGTAACCATATTAAATGTGACAATTTATTTTTATTATTTTATTTTATTATTGTTAAATGTAACAAGAATGTGTTCCCTTTTTTTCTTTATCAGTAAAACATAGGCTTTGGTGTCTGGGATGGCAATAGTTTAGCATAAAACTGTAAAGAATCATAATATGTGTGTATGGTAGGGATACTTTGTGTCACTTAACCAGTACAGTACACGCTGGTGTGCTAAAGTGAATAGAAGTGCTCAATAAAGAACGTTAATAAAATAAATCAGTGGACAACTGTACACTGCATACTTGAAAATATCAAAGTTGGTTTTGGTTCAACAGTAAATAAAAAAAAACATGTTGTAAAAACAATTGAAGTGTGCTATTTAGATATCCTGATCTGTTTTTAGTACTTTTTATACAGATATTTTATTTCCCTGACAATACTAATTGCTTTTTTTGGTGACTGGTCTGACTAAACTTAATGTTTTGTGGAGAATTCAAATGGGGTGACTTAACATATTTTGTCTGTTGAAACATGCTTGATGTTATTACAATAGGCTCTAACACCTTGCTGGGTCTTATGCTTAACTAGACAGTTACTGGTGACACTATTGTCTCCTCCAAAGCCTCAGCGGTGGCTGCAGCACTGCGGGCACAAAACAAGACTGAAGAAAAAAAGAGGCCAGAAACAAGCAGTCTGTTGCTGGCTGGGGTGGAGGTGCCTGAACCTGTCTTCTTCTGCTCCATAGAGCCACCCTCATTGGCCAGACAAGCCGGTAAAATTAAGATAAAGATTTTAGTTCTATGTTGAAGGGCTATATATACACACTGCTCAAAAGAATAAAGGGAACACTAAAATAACACATCCTAGATCTCAATGAATAAAATCTTCCAGCTAAAAGTCTTTATTAGTAGATAGTGGAATATGTTGAAAACAAAATAAAAATGATCAAAATGTAGATCAAATTAGGTTATTAATAAAATATAATTGGGAAACATTTTGTTGTCCAGGCAAAGTATTTTTTTAGGTAGTATTTTAATTGGATTGGAGTTTTTAACTAGAACGTTTTAAATGTCTAGTCTACAATATAAACACATATTTTGTAACCTAACCTAAAAACTACATCTATAATACAAATAAGTGAATAACTACATAATCTTGTAATTATTGTCAAAATGCCGACATAATACAATACATAATCCTGATAGAAGCTGGGATATCAGTTTCCTAAATCACTGTGTGCTGATCGACCGATAGATAGATTGATTAACTCGTTGATGCTTACTTATATTATCCCAAAGGGTCATTTAGAACATTTTTGTTTTGTTATTTATTTTTATAATTTTTTTATCAAGCCTACCTGAATACATTTTAATCAAAAGTTTTTCACTTTTTTAAGACCTTGAGCACGCTCTGAACTGCCTTCAAAGAGAAGACCCCAGCCTTAAAGTCAGAATAGACCCAGACTCTGGACAGGTAACATCTTTTTAACCATTCCAGCCTTTTAATGGAATTTCATTTATATATTGTGAATTAAATGTTGTTCTATGTCAACGTTCTAACATTATCCTCTGTTATACTGTTTTATAAAATTTCCACAAAGACAATATTATGTGGAATGGGAGAACTTCATATCGAGATTCTGCATGATCGCATTAAGAGAGAGTACAATTTGGAAACTCACCTGGGTCCCTTACAGGTGGCCTACAGAGAAACCATTCTCCAATCAGCTACCACAAAAGGTAAACCCTCAAACCAGTCAGTTAAATCCATGTTCAGTTTTGCCCAGAATTTAAATTTATGAGTTGCACATTAAGTACTTTGTTTATATGATAGCAAGAAAGACTGTACAAAGTACACTGCTCAAAAAAAAGAAACACTTCAACAACTCCAAGTCAACCACACTTCTGTGGAAGTCTTTTTAAAATTGGTTATAAAATCAAGGCATCTTCCTGACCTGAATATAATTGTATGTTATATCTGTTTTACATTGCAATCTCAGTAAATGATCATTTTGTTTTAGATACTTTGGATCGCACATTGGGTGAAAAAAGACATCTTGTTAATGTAAATCTAACCGTGCGTCCATGGGAGGACTCTGACTCGTCAGGGACTGCCGGCCAAATGAGGTACGATCAGGATTTAGAGGCCCAGCTTCCTGCTGATATTAAAGAGGCAGTGGACAGTGCGGTTCAAAGTGCCTATCTTCATGGTACGTACTGCTATTTTCTTTGTTCATTTATATAATGACATATACAGGGGTTAAACAATGAAACTGCAACACCTGTAATTTTTGTGTGGGAGGATTCATGGCTAAATTGGAGCAGTCTGGTGGCCAATCTTCATTAATTGCACATTGCAGCAGTAAGAGCAGAGTGTGAAGGTTCAATTAGCAGAGTAACAGCACAGTTTTGCTTCAAATATTCCAATGCACACAACATAATGGGTGACATACCAGAGTTCAAAAGATTAGTTTGATGAACATGAAAGTGAAGTTAACATCTCCCATGGCCTGCACACTCACCACATATAAATATTATTCAGCCACTTTGGGGTGTTTTGGAGGAGCGAGTCAGAAAACATTTTTCTCCACCAGCATCATGCAGTGACTTGGCCATTATCCTGCAAGAAGAATGCCTTAAAATATCTCTGACCAGTGTGCAGGACTTGTAGATGTCATTCCCAAACAAATTGCCGCTGTATTGGCTGCAAAAGGAGGCCCTACACCATACTAATCAATTATTGTGCTCTAAAACCAGGTTTTTCCATTTTATTCTTTCAACCCCTTTAAATGTGGTAGTACAGTGAATGTTTTTTTATTTTATTGTGTCATAATATTGCAGGGATGTTAGTGGTTTGTATTTCAAATACTGCATACCTGAATGTGCCTTTGGGGCAGGGAATTGCGATAATATGTCCAGAAGGGCAGTAAAAGCCTGGTGGGCATTGTATTCCGGTTACGTTGTCAGTTGGAGCCGGCAAAGAAGATTTTCCAAAACATAGGAAACCCGCCATACAGAGACCTGTGGGTGACTTGTTACCTGGAAGCGCACAAGCTCATCAGACACAAAGACACTGGATTTCGAAGCTGTTGTTTGGGGAACAGTCATTGTACAGGCTCTGTTCCCTACCTATTCCAGCACAGTAAATTCCTGGGTCACATGGAGTGCATTCTGAAAGATCAGTTAATCCAGACTGATTTCCATAAGTTCCTGCAGGACAGGGCTTCTCAACAGACGTCTGTGCGGGACAGTAAAAGCCAGGCTTGCACAAAGTTGGTTGTGTCATACCTAGCAATAAAAAGATATTAAATAGCTAAAGTGGGGGCTTATATTTATGAGCGGTTGTATTTAATCTTAATGGAAAAAATATCTTGCCTTCATCAGGACAAGAAAAACCAGCAGAGCATAATTCACATCTCTGTTTCCCCTCCCAGGGTTGGTAGCTTCCAATAGGGCATGCAGTTTCATTCATGCTACCCTATAAAATGAATCAAGTTCTGTTAATATATGAATTATTAAGTCTATGAAAGTCTATTAAGTCTATGAAACTCTATACAAGTCTTACCTGTTCACAATAGTGACCCGCTCTACATTTATACTCTGCAGGTTGAGATGAGTTTTGTCCTTGAGGACAGTAATAACCCTCAGAACACAGACCACTTGGCTCTGTTAAGCCCCTCTGGTCACAAAAATATCCGGATGGACATTTAGGGCAGTCCTCTATACTGAATGCCCCAGGAGTGCCTACAACAAAAGATATACTGTATATACAGAACATTCACATTTACATACTGGATTAATGAGGTCTGTCTTAAAAAATGATATTACATTTTAACTGGTTACTCATTAAGGCTTAGTGGTTAGCACGTTTGCCCCTCAGCACTGGGGATTCCCGGTTCGAATCCCAATCTGGGTGGAGTTTCCATGCTCTCCCCGCGTCTGCGTGGGTTTCCTCCGGGTTCTCCGGGTTCCTTCCACATTACAAAAACAGGAAGGTAAATTGAATGCTCTAAATTGCCCTGTATAGTGTGTGTATGTGTGACTGTGTGAGTAAGTGTGTACACAGCGATGGATTGGCGCCCCCGAGATGTTCTCCCCTGGATGGGCATGGGGAACCCCCCCGCGACCCTCATAGAGGAATAAGCGGAAGATAATGAATGAATGAATGTTTACTCATTAATAATTTTCTAGACAGCATACAACTGGACAGTAGTTTAACAAAGTTCCATTAAATCTTTAGGGAAAAAAAAACAACATTTTGGACTAGTTTCCAGAATTTCTTGTTGTAGTTTGACGTGTGGCCTTCAGTAATGATCCATCTGAATTAATTCACCCATCAATAACTTTTTATTGGCTTTAAAAAAGGGGAGCACAGTGGCTTAACATTCGCCTCTCAGCACTGGGGATTCCTGGTTCAAGTCCCAATCTGGGTGGAGTTTTCATGTTTTTCTCACGCCTGCATGGGTTTCTGGGTTCTCCGGTTTTCTTCCACAGTCCAAGAACATGGATTCAAGGTAAATTTGCTGCTCTAAATTGCCTCATATAGTCTGTGTGTAGTCTGACCATTTTTTTACATATAGAATGAATGATACAATGATTAACTGATTAAATAATAATTATATTTCCAAATTAAAAATACACACTATAAGTTGTTGCATGGGTTCCTGTGGTTTTCTACGGATTCTCCAATTTCCTCCCACACTCCTAAAACATGGATTCCAGGTAAATTGAATGCTCTAAATTGCCCCGTATAGTGTGTGTGGATGTGTGGAGTGTGTGCCCAGCGATGGATTGGCACCATGTCCTGGGTGTATCTACTCAGCGCCAAAAATGTTCTCCTTTGGATGGGCATGGGGAACCCCACCGCGACCCTAGTAGAGAAACAAGAAGAAAATACTGGATGGATGGATGTTGTTGCATTACTTACTCCTTAGTGTGCCTGTTGGGCAGAGCAGTGGTGAAGGGCTGCCATCAGGGCAAAAGTGCCCAGGTGGACAAAAAATGCTATATGGGTCAAAGGAGCCCTTAGGGCAGTAGAAGCCAGAACTGCAAGGCCCCACAGGAGCATGAAGGCCAGACTGATCACAGTAAAATCCTGCATTACAGGGCTGAGGCAAAGATGATCCCACAGGGCAGTAGAAACCTGGGGAAAAAAAAACTTTATTTTTTACCAGGACATTAAAAAAAAGTGACCAAACAAAGCCAGTAGAAATAATGTATTTTATTTCTATGTATACGTTTAGGGCGACACGATGGCTTAGTGTTTAGCACATTCGCCTTCCCGGTTCGAATCCCAATCTGGGTGGAGTTTGCATGTTCTCCCCGTGTCTGCGTGGGTTTCCTCCGGGTTCTCCG
>JAOUQT010337773.1:0-13030 GCA_025769995.1 Xyliphius kryptos | reverse complement strand
ACGCATTCCACTATCTACTACATAAAGATTTTCAACTGAAATATTTTATTCATTGAGATCTAGGATGTGTTTTTTTTGTGTTCCCTTTATTTTTATTTGAGCAGTGTACTTTGTGTACTGTGAAGTTTTTCAGTTTTCAAAAAAACATTTGGTTGCTACCACTCAAACCTTCTCACACGTGGATGAGCTCATACTGTCCCGACATCGACACAGATCTGTGCATGATATCGGATTAATGTTCTGTGTACACACACACGGTGGTGGTGGTGGTGTGTAGCGACTCACTTGAATAAAAGCCCATGAATTTGTGCTGAATGCAGTAGACAGGCTCATCATTAATTCATCCTTCATGAAGCTGCACTTAACCTTCAGATTCATTATGATGCTCCGTTAATCACGAGCCATTATCCAGGAACAACCAGTTCATTTACTTTGCGTGCCCAATAAGGGCCCATTGGGGGGAACGAACATTTGTAGATTTTAATACAGGTAAGCAGTTTTTATTTAACACAATACAGACAATGATGTGCGTGAGAGAAATCAGGTTAAAGACTGTAGAATGGGTATATATTTATGGACTCAAATCATAAAGAATAAAAAGGGGCACATGGTGGCTTAGTCGTAAGCATGTCCTTCTCCAACGCGGGGGATCCAGGGGATCCCAATCTTGATAGAGTTTTCATGTCCTCTCCGTGTCCACATGGACAGGGGTTTCCTCAGACAGTAAATACATGGATTCAAGGTGAATTATATGGTCTAAATTGCCCGAATGTAGGATCGCCATGGCGTGGGGGATAAGTCAGAGCCGTCTATGATGGACTTTGATCACGGTTAGTTATTGCAAATGACTAATGAACTAATAAAGTGTGTGCCCTTTAAACAGGGAACAGCGTATGCCGTGGAGAGATAGACTGAACACGAGCTGGAGTGACCGAGGAGCACGGCTATTAAAGTATGACCATAAAAGCACAGCGTTTTGTAATGTAGTCGTTTTGGGGACCTGAAAAGTCCTCAAGTCCGTTTGTTGTTGTGTAATCCTGGATTTCCCACCAAATGATGCTTTACAATGCTTTATAGTGGACAGTAAACATTTACAGACAGACATACCGGGCTTTTACCGTACATTCTATCTATACATGTGCTGTATCAAACGTCTAGCTCATGGTCGGTCTCTCTTCCTGCGGCATACGATGTCCAGGTTTTAAAAAGGTCACACATCATTAGGCGGAGTGTGATAATTAACCGTAATCCAAGTACATCATCAACAGCTCCGCCTTCACTCCCATGCCATGGCAATCCTACCACATGGCCGTAGCTAAATACCCCCCTCTAGTGTGTGTATGTGTGTGTCCAGCGATAAGAGCACCCTTCGTGGCCCTGTGTGAAAAAGAGTGATTGTGTCCCCCTTGTTAAAACATACTATAACTGTGGTTTATCACACATTGAGTTGATGGTCTCTAGCCGCACCCAGGTCTGATTATTGCCACGCCTGTTCTCAATCAAGACATTACTTAAATAGGAGCCGCCTAACAAAGTGAAGTCCACCAAAATATCCTTAAAAGCTACCCATCATGCAGAGATCCAAATAAATTCAGGACCAATCGGGAAAGAAAGTAATTGAGGTCTATTAGTCTGGAAAGGGTTCTAAAGCCATTTCCAAAGCTTTGGGAATCCAGCAAAGTGCAGTGAGGGCCTTTATCCACAAATGGCAAAGACATGGAAGAGTGGTGAACCTTCCCAGAAGTGACCGCCTGCACAAAATTACAGCAAGAGCACAGCGACAACTCATCCAAGGGGTCACGAAAGACCCCACAACAACGTCCAAAGAACTGCAGCCCTCATTTGCGTTAGTTAAGGTCAGAGTTCATGCCTCCACCATCAGAAAGAGAGCGTACAAAAATGGCCTGCATGGCAGAGTTCCACAAAGAAAACCACTGCTGGGCAAAAAGAACATCAAAGCTCGTCTCAATTTTTCCGAAATACATCTTGATGATCCCCAAGACTTTTGGGAAAACATTCTGTGAACCACTGAGACAAAAGTTTAACTCTTTGGAAGGTGTGTCCCATTAAATCCAGCGTCAAAGAAACACTGCATTTCAGAAAAATAACA
Source organism: Xyliphius kryptos (assembly GCA_025769995.1). Taxonomy (NCBI): domain Eukaryota; kingdom Metazoa; phylum Chordata; class Actinopteri; order Siluriformes; family Aspredinidae; genus Xyliphius; species Xyliphius kryptos. The sequence goes on along the minus strand of JAOUQT010337773.1, from coordinate 10,920 downwards.
TTATAGCAACAGTAAAATATGGTGGTGGTAGTGTGATGGTCTGGGGCTGTTTTGCTGCATCAGGACCTGGAGGAGTTGCTGTGATAAATGGAACTGTGAATTCTGCGGTCAACCAAAAGATCCTGAAGGAGAATGTCTGACCATCTGTTCGTGACCTCAAGCTGAAACGAACACACCAGCAAGTCCGCCTCTGATTGGCTGAAGGAAAACAAAATGAAGACTTTGGAGTGGCCTAGTCAAAGTCCTGACCTGAATCCTATTGAGATTCTGTGGTATGACCTTAAAAAATTCCGTTCATGCTCGAAAACCCTCTAATATAACGGAATTAGAACAATTCTGCAAAGATGACTGAGACAAAATTCCTCCAGAACTCTGTAAATGACTATTGCAAGTTATCACAAACGCTTGGTTGCAGTTGTTGCTGCTCAGGGTGACCCAACCGATTATCAGGTTTAGGGGGCAATCACTTTTTCACACAGGGCCATTTAGGTTTGGATTCTTGTGTTGTGTTTGACCATGTTAATTGGTTTGACGTTCCGAAACACTTAAGTGTGACAAACAAAAAAAAAAAAAAAACAGGAAATGAGGAAAGGGGGAAAACACTTTATCCCACCACTGTATGCCTGTCAGCATGGTGCCCTCACCTCAACCACCCAATCTGAAAGTCAGTTTCTTTCTCTCAAAGCTCCATCAACTTCATCTCCAAATAGAACAATTAGCTTCATTAATGAACTTCCCATCTGCTCCCTGACTCCAGCAACACGTACAACCTTTGCATGGTACATTTAAATAAACTTTATTAATGTAATGTGCTGTATATGAAGAAATAGTACGATAATGTAAGCTTATTCACAAGGACATACATTTAATCATATAAAGCCATTTTAGTCTGGAAATATTAAAAGCCGAAGAATTAAGAAAGCATACTGACTGCCTTTTAATGGGATTTTGCAAATTAAACGTGGCAATCTACGTAAAAATAATCAACCTTCCAAAGACATAATGACAGAACCTGTCCTTGGAAAATAACATTCATATGCTGCTATCTTTTAACGAGGGTAAAAATGAATTACACTGTCAATTGAACAGCAGTTCGGTTCCAGAACAAGAAATTAACATTTATTAATAGAACTTAACGTCTCGTCTTTAATCTGGAAATTTCTACTGTGTGAAAACCTCAGGTGTGATTTGTATGCTAACTCACAAATTTATAAAAGATTATATTTACTTATTACTGACTATTTTACTGAAGGGCGTGCATTACTGGGAAATTATTCATCTTTAATAATCTAATTTATTCACAATTAATACACAACCTCGAGAGCCCTATTGCTTCTAAAAAAAAAAAACATTTACAAAACAATTAAATGACAAAAACGTGGTTTGATTTCTAAATGCATTTATTAAAAACAAAATCGTTAATAAACTGGTTTTCCTTAATATAGTCTGGTTTTCAAAGTAAACATCGAGGTCAGCTTCTCTCGCTATCTATCTATCTCTCTAATATAAATATTCATTTATTATCTTACACTTGTTCTTTTACGAGGGTCGCGGGTGGCGGGGTTCCCCATGCCCATCCAGGGGAGACCATCTCGGATGCTGGGCAGATACACCCAGGACAGGGTGCCAATCCATCACTGGGCACACACTCACACACACACACACTATACAGGGCAATTTAGAGCACTCAATTTACCTTGCATCCATGTTTTTGGGATGTGGAAGGAAACCGGAGAACCTGTAGGAAACCCACGCAGACACAGGGAGAAGACACCAGGAGCTATAGAGTGACCCGATGAAAGCTTGACGGCCAAATGAAGATTGAACTTTTTGGCATTTATTCTAAGCATTATGTGTGGAGTTAACCAGACATCGCTCATCACCTGCCCAACAGTGGAACATGGTGGTGGCAGCATCATGCACGGGGTGTCTTTCAGCTCCAGGGACAGGACAACTGGTTGTAATTGAACAAAAGAAGAATGCAGCCAAGTCCAGAGATATCCTGGAAGAAAACCTATCCCAGAGTGCTCAGGACCTCAGATTGTCCCGAAGGTTCACCTTCCAACAAGACAATGATCCTAAGCACACAGCTAAAATAACAGTAGTTTCAACAGTGGCTACAACTCTGACCATTCTTGGAGATCTAAACCCAACTGAGCATCTCTGGGGGGACCTGAAAATGGCTGTCCACCAACGCTCGCCATGTAACCTGAGGGAACTGTAGACAATCTGCAAGGATGACTGGCAGAGGATCCTCAAATCCCGGTGTGAAAAACTTCTTGTTCCCAAAACGACTCCTGGCTGTACAAACTCAAAAGGGGGCTTCTACTCAATACTGAGCAAAGGGTCTGAATACTCATGACCATGTGATATTTCAGTCGTTTAGCAGATGTGTTCTTCAAAGCAGCTTACAAGTGAGAGAACACCACAAGTCAGTAAGTTAAGGAGGAAGCAGCTGAGTGGAAATGCTGGAATGTAATTTAAAATAAATGCATTGCTTTCCACAGAATAACTTTATTTATGCACAAAGACACAGCGAGTTCAAATGAATGTTTTATTATTTTCTAAAGCAACTAGTCTGCTCCACGAGTTCAGACAACATGGAAAAAAATGAAACTAAAAATAAAATGGCTTTGTGACTCACCCACACACTGAATACACGCACAGAATAATATCTTCTATTTATAATGGACGTTTTACGTCAAAACAGCTTACAGTCAATAGTGCGGCAATATCACTCATAATGATACCGATCATTAAAAAGGGTGGGCACACCTGGTGTAGACCCTGTAAATGCAATCTCTGTACAAATGCAGTGATTTTAAATAGTGTTTAGTTCTATCCAGCATTCAGTGGCGCTGGACCCATGGCTCTGTTGATTCACTACAATAACAATACGTCAGAAATGTCACCTCATTTCGACAAGGCCATGCCCATCAAGGTAGATATACACTATACTGCCAAAAGTATTCACTCACCGTCTTGACTCACATATGAGTTTAAGTGACATCCCATTCCATAGGGTTCAATATGACATCGGTCCACCCTTTGCAGCTAGAACAGCTTCAGCTCTTCTGGGAAGGCTGTCCACATGGTTTAGGAGTGTGTTGATGGGAATATTTGACCATTCTTCCAGATGCCCACTTATAAGGACTGTTGGACGAGAAGGCATGGCTCTCAGTCTCCGGTCTAATTCACCCCAAATATGTTCCATTGAGTTAAGGTCAGGACTCTGTGCAGGCCAGTCCAGTTCATCCACACCAGACTCTGTCATCCATGTCTTTATGGACCTTACTTGGGGGGGGTTCAAACAGTTCCCACAGTTAGGAGCATGGAATTGTCCAAAATGTCTTGGTATGCTGAAGCCAAGCCCAGCTCCTGAAAAACAACCCCACTCCATAATCCCCCCTCCAACACACTTTACATTTGGCCCAATGCAGGCAGACAGGTATTGCTCTCCTGGCCACCTCCAAACTCAGATTCGTCCATCAGATTGGCAGATGGAGAAGCGTGATTAGTCACTCAAGAAAATGTATCTCCACTGCTCTAGAGTCCAGTGGTGGTGTGCTTTACATCAGGCGCTTTGCATTGCGCCTGATGTAAAAAAGATAGTCATACCGCTGGGAGCTTAAGTCTATGTACGACGTGAAGTGGACATTAGAGGACTGGCCTTTATGTATAACTTTGAAATGTTGCCCACATATTTTTGGCTTTATCGTGTATAACAAAACTTATAGACGTCAGTTTACTAACATTTTCTGATGTTGCATTTTGTTATACTGTACAAACATGTAATCTAATACTTTATTTATACATTAAAGTCAGCAAACTGGAACATTTTGAAAGGATTTAGTGCTGTGCCACGCTGGGTCTTCTGTATCAACACATGTTGATGCTTTGAGTGGAAATAATAAAATCCTTCTGGACCGCCAATGCGATCTTCATTTCCATAAAGGCCTCTGGTAGTGTGAAAAGTTTAAAGCTTTTTTGATGTGCCAGAAAAATCATAAGCTTGATGTACAAAGTACAAACAACTTCAATATATTACAAACGTCCAGAGGGAAAAGGAGTCTGGAAATCTCGCTCAAGACCTGAAATGAATACAAACTACAAAAGTATATGTACTTGTTCAAGATGAAGAGTAAACAAGTGCATCACTTTAAGAAGCAAATGAAGGCCTTATACAGTACAGGCCAAAAGTTTGGACACACCTTCTCATTCAATGTGTTTTCACGACTATTTACATTGTAGATTCTCACATGTACTTAACAAAAAGGGTGAAATAACTGAAAACGTTTTATATTTTAGTGTCTTCCAAACAGCCCCCCTTTGCTCTGATTACTGCTTTGTACACTGTTGGCATGTGCCATTTCAGGTGACTACCTCTTGAAGATCAGTGAGAGAATGCCAACATTCTCTCTCTCTCTTATATTTACAAATATATTAAAACATATAAGCAATCTCGTATTCTCATTATTTAAAACCTAAAAGTAAAGATCTATTCACTTATAATCTGACCCCAGGGTGTAGTGGGTGTTTAAATGAAAAGTACCCTCTACAAAAGTGATTTTTGTGGAATTGGCAAGCTTTGGCTGTGTTCACACCAACCATTAACATGCATCCTGGGTGGCAGAGTGACATAGAGGTGTGAACTCATCCCAGACATATTAAGAACACACTGAGATCCTGTGACTCAGACCGTATAAAGAGATGGTCTAAATCACGTATGACAATACTGATTAGCAGTGTAAACATATATTCATCCTAAGCTTGATCAAGGCACATTACTAAAGCAATGAGGTAAGAGAGACGGCATGTATTATTGAAAATAAATCACAAAAAAGAGGTGTTGTTACACCTCTTAATTTATTCCCATAATTGATTCACAATAACACACACCTCTGAACGCACATTTGTATTAATGCGGGTTATACAATACATTATTTTCTTGTTTTTATAAACGGTGTTCTGTAATTTGGCCACTAGATGACAGAAACTGGAACTCTGTTACTCATCGATCAGTGTTTATTTTAAAAACTGGACTACATTACATCGTGGAAGACCAGTTTATTAACGATTATGCTTTCAATAAACTCATTTATGAATACAACGTTGGTTTTTAAATTGTCTGTAACCATTTATCAAAAGCAATAAGACACTCGACGGTGTGTATTATTGTGAATAAATTACAGAAATTACAGAACACAGTTTATAAAAACAAGAAAATAATGTATTGTATAGCCCGCATTAATACGAATGTGTGTTCTGAGGTGTGCGTTATTGTCAATAATGTCACGGCTGGACAAACGACTCAGCCAATCAGATTTAAGGACCAGAACATACAGTTTTATAAATAAAATTAACCAACGTATGTGTGATTGTTCTCATTGTTAAAGAGAAAAAGCTGTATAGTAATGCACTAATCCTCAGGTTATACCAGAAAAGCGTAGTGGTTGTGTTGTGGACTTGACTACAGGGCAGTCAGTATGTTGATGTATGAACCCCATCACCGTAAATTTACAAAACCGCGCCCTTGAATAGGGTCTTTAACCCTGAACTGCACGGACTGAACCCTTGAGTTGATGTACTGACCTCTTTAAGTCACTGTGGATAAATGGAACTCTGATAAACGATGTGGACGTGAAGGACAACGACACAATGAGACAGCTGAGTTAAAACAGTAATGTGTATGGATACCAAGCACACTGTGCGCTCTGAAACAAATGAAGCTGGCCACGATTTCCTTTTTATCTGGAGCTCATGGAACATCGTCTGGCAGACCAGCGCACACGGGGCAGGAGCTCGGGGGTAGCTGCTATACACACACATATTAACTTATGCCTGGAAGACAGAGCAGCCATGGTGCCCACCTGGAGGGCAGGATCAATTATTCAATAAAGCACCAAGACAGATCCTTCATAACAGATAAGCCGCTATGCCATTATAACAAATACACCATCTTTACCATGTAGCAGCTGTTCTATACATCTCTCTCTATCAGCATGCTATTAACATATACTCTCACCAGTGTTCTGGTCAAAATTCAGTCAGGAATGCGAAGTTCAATTAAGTTCATTGTGTCATATCCCTCCATCCATTATCTTCAGCTTATTCCTGTACTAGGATCACGGTGGGATTCCCCATGCCCATCCAGGGGAGAACATCTCGGGCGCTGGGCAGATACACCCAGGACAGGGCGCCAATCTCTCGCTGGGCACACACTCACTCACTCAGACACACATTATACAGGGCAATTTAAAGCATTTTATTTTACCCGGAGGAAACCTGAGAACCTGGAGAAAACCCGCAGGGCACAGGGAGGACATGGAAATTCCACCCAGATCGGGATTCGAAACGTATTCTAATCACTAAGCCACCTTGATGTGCCATATTATTTCTAAAGTACAGACAGAAAACAGGTAGTAGCCGATTACAATCCCAAGAACGCTGCTTCGATTTCCCAGGCAGTGGGTTAAATACAGTAAATTGGGCGTAGACTTATTCTGTTTGTACAGTTCTCGTTGTCCGACTCCATTTCTTACACTATGTTTGTGGCTATGGTTAATAGAAAACAAAAATATCTTAATGGAGATAAAGAAACCAGCTAAGAATCATCCTACACCCCATTACCTCCTCTGACTAACAAAATATGTAGAGAAACAAATGGACTACAGAGTATAACTGTAGAACTACAAAGACCATCTATACAATCACAGGAGCTGAAAATAACAGACAGTAAGAGTTTAACTATAGAGGTGTACCTAATAAAATGGCCGGTTAGTGTTTGTGTTAAATGGCCTAATGAAGAACGAATGGGGGGAGTTGGGGTACTGAAGCAAAGAATGAATATATGGAGAGAAATCACAGCATTGTTTCCTACATACAGGCACACGCCACGATTTTGTCTGCTAGTACACTCTTAAAGTTTGCTCCTCAACATGGGTGGGCATTCTAGACCGCCAAATTTAAGACCAATTAAAGTCTATTTATTAATTTTGGTATTTTAAGGAGTTAGATGTGTGTGATATTAGTTCATGGTGTATTTGGTGGGTAAATCGATTTGTTTGCGTTTAGTCGAGTATATAAAATTGGATTATTTATGACTCGTGCATTGAGATTTAGATCGTAATTGGTTTAAAACTAACCACAAAAGTTAACAAGGGGAGAAAACGCAGACTGAAAAGAGCAGGTTTCGTTAATAATGGAAGCCATCCTGTGAGGAAAGTTGTGCCCTTTCATTTAAGACTAAACAAATCTGTTGACTGTGTAGTTAAATAACATCCATAATTGTCTGTGGGAATTCATCCCTGTTTAGAGAAAGGGAATCGTTTGTGTGGTAAATGAGAAAGCTTGGCTCACACTTGACATGGCAATTCCTTTTAAAGGTGTTCGGTTGCTCAGAGGTCAAGGTTTTGTTCGGGGTAACTGGATTTCCTTCACGCCAACATTGTCGATCCATGTCTTCAGGTCTTGGCTTTGTGCACTGGAGTGACGCTAAAGAGGGAGAAGACTTTTCTAACCCTGTTGCCACAGACAGTATATATTATTGCGAAAGGTCTATGTGCTGTGGAAGTCCAAGTCATTCCAAAGAAAGACTCAAAATTCTTAAAAAACACCTCACATAATTATTTATCCTTTGCAACAGTGATTCTCCACTGGTGGGTCACGACCCAAAGGCGGGCCGCAGACATCCATCCATCCATCCATCCATCCATCCATCCATCCATCTATCTTCAGATTATTCCTCTACTAGGGGTCCCCAATGCCCATCCAAGGGAGAACATCTCGGGTGCTGGGCAGATACACCCAGGACAGGGCGCCAATCCATCGCTGGGCACACACTCACTCACACATCCACACTATACGGGGCAATTAACAACATTCAATTTACCTGAAACCGGAGAACCCGGAGAGAAATCACGCGGACACGGGGAGGACATGGGAACTCCACCCAGATTGGGATTCGAACCGGGAACCCCCAGCGCTGAGAGGCGATTGTAATAACCACTAAGCCTCCATGCCACCCCCCCTCCCACAGTCATACTTTGATATTCAGTAGTAAGAACACAATCAAGTTTTCAAGTGTTAAAATTCATTTGAGCAGCATTTTGAAAGTTGTTTGCTCTCCTCTCTTTAGAGTCCTTTCCTGTCATGAAATTACGCAAGTCTCCAGGTGCGTGTGTATTGTGTTGTTTCTACACATATTGTGTCTATTGATCTTAATTTTGGTTAGGGAACTAACACAGCAAAGTGGCACAGCAAAATAATAAGTTAATACATGTTTGGCATGTCGGTCTCATGTCGGTCTCACTTTTTATTAGAGTATTCAGTATTCATGGATTGCATGACATTGTGGGGTTTTCTTTTCAAAAAGAGGAAAATTTGAAATTGATACTATGACACTTTGTGTATGTGGTTAAAAAAAGCATATATACATTACATATGTACATTAACAGAGTACCATGACAAGTTACCGTTACCGTTTTTTTTTCTTAAGCCAGCAATTAAATAGTTATAAAAATCTTTTTTTAAAAAACACTCATATCGAATCTAGTATTCATAATGCATTATAGGTGCATTTATGGAGTATTCATAACACTTTATAACATATTCGTAAGCCTTTTTTATGTTCAAATATGTTTATAATCACACCCATAAAGTGTTATAAACAATATGCCACTAGGCTTTAAAACATAAAGTGTCATAATGTATTAAAATATAATAATTGGATTTATTCAATTTTCTTTTTAGACATTCTTACATAATTTGAAAAGTCGGCAGGTGCTTATATTTACGCAGTATACTTTTTATGAGCTAGAAATGCAGGTAATGAGAGTATATACATTTTCATTAGCTGTTACAAACACCTAAAAAATCTTTTGCATTTAAGCCACAAATCAAGAATGTTAAAATTGTATTTACTTAAAAAAAAAGCATTCTATTACCTCAAAGCTTTATGACACCCAATAGTTTAACAGGATAGGCATTATAATGCATTATGTTGCTTTGTGTTATAAAATAAAATAATAAAATTAAATTATATGAAATATTATTTATACATTATAACCCATCATCTATTATCTTCAGATTTTTCCTTCACTGGGGTCATGGTGGGGTTCTTCATGCCCATCCAAGGGAGAACATCTCAGGCACTGGGCAGATTCACCGAGGCAGGTCGTCAATCCATCGCTGCGCACACACTCACTCACACATCCACACAAACAAACACACACACTATACAGGGAACTTTAGAGCATTTAGTTTACCTGGAATCCATGTTTTTTGAATGTGGGAGGAAACCGGAGAACTGGAAAGAAAACCCACGCAGACACGGGGAGAACATGGAAACTCCATTCAGATCGGGATTTGAACCAGGAGAGGCACGCTGGCTTAGGGGTTAGCACATTCGCCTCTCAGCGCTGGGGATTCCCGGTTCGAATCACGATACGTATCCCGATCTGGGTGGAGTTTCCATGTCCTCCCCGTGTCCGTGTGGGTTTTCTTCCGAGTTCCTCCCTTTTCCTCCCACAGCCCAAAAACATGGATTCCAGGTAAATTGAATGCTCCAAATTGCCCCATATGGTGTGTATTTGTGTGTGTGTGGATGTTCAAGTGAATGTGTGCTCAGCGATAGATTGGCGCCCTGTCCTGGGTGTATCCACCCACCGTCCAAGAAGTTCCATGGGGAACCCCACCAGGATGGGAAAATGTTAACAAAGCTAGTTTTCAATTTTTGTCTTTAGAAAATGTTGAATTTTACGTGGTGTTTTTCCTTTTCATGCCGATGCCGATTGTTTAGACCCTGTACCGAGATTTGGTAAGTGCAACTCAGTGTCTTTTAATTAGATCTATGCAATGATGTGTGTAATCATGATGCATTTTACTTTTGTTTAGTTTCTTTTGTTGATGTTACGATTTCCATGATTCCCGAAACAACTCCAACAACTATACCTTCTGGTAAAAAAAAAGAAATTAGTGATTTGTTTTCCAACCAGTAACATTTGTGTGTAAATAATCTTTTACATTTTTATTCTCTTCTTTGATTTACAGTTTTTAGTTCCCGATTTTTGATCTCTGCTGTGCCTAAGCCAGTATGTTTTGATACTCCTGTAAATAGTACTCTTCGTCTCTTTTTGGACTCCTCATCAGGTGTTGCATTTCCTTCCTTCCTGGTTATAAAACTGTAATATTTAAGCTTAAATTACCTAAACACACACTCTCATTCTCTTTTTTCCCTAAACAGATGTAAGAATGAATGGAATGCTCTCAGAAAAAGGCTTCCAACATATTGTTCTTCATTACAAAACAGCCAAGCTTCGCATTAGTCCTACCATTATCATATACACCTTTGAAACAGATAGAGTGCGATTACTTTGGAATAAGGGAACTAGCAAGCATGACTACAATGGGTATGATTTCCGCTACTTTAGTTTATTTAATGTAAATATACATAAGCACTTCATAACGCAATTATAACAAGATTATACACTATGTGTTGTGTTAGTCAAAAAAAATGTATATATGTATATATATATAGAGAGAGAGAGAAAGAGAGAGAGAGAGAGATTTTTTTATGCCAAACTTTTCAGCTAAAATACCATTCTTAAGTAAATTTTAAGTAAAAAAAAAAAAAAAATTATAATAATAATAATAATACATCTTCTTCATGCAGCATTTTGAACAAGAAAAAAAATTTAAAAACAATAAGACTTTTTATATCATTTAACCCAAAACTCATTTATTTATATTTTTATTTTTTTTTTTGTATTTAATAAATATGTGCCATTTTTAAGTTCTGTAGTAGTACTTTTCTTAAAACCAGTGGCACATCAGAAGTACCGGGGTACCAGGGTCATACCGGTGATTATGGGGCAGCATGACAGCATGGTATTGAGTGAGTCCAAGAACTCAATCTGGGTT